>WNWK01040020.1:0-17177 GCA_009830355.1 Cherax destructor | reverse complement strand
TATTGAAGCAAGGACCTTGGGTAGTTTTAAATTTAGGTTGGATAAATTCATGAGTGAAAGGGGTTGGATTTGAGTGGGAATTGCACATGAGTAAATAAAATTATCAAAGCTTATTTCTTGGGTAGCATTGAAAATTAGGTTGAACAAATATTCTGTTAGTGGGATGGAATGTGAAGGACCTGCCTAGAATGGGCCAACAGGCCTGCTGCAGTGTTCCTCCTTTCTTATGTTCTTATGTTCTTATCACTTTCCCCAAGCCATGAGTGTGGCTTAACTCCTGACGCCTTAGACCACTCAGCTACAGATGTCTCAAAACGCTAGGTAACCTGGTTACAAGCCATGTTTCTCCCTGGCGCCGGGCACACACCAGTGAGCCTCAGGCATGGTCTCACCTATTTCAATCTCCTCCTCTATGTTCTGACACCACGCAGAAACAAGCAGAGGTACACACACACACACACAGCGCGCGCACGGAGGGCCGGGTTCAATTCCCCGCGGGCCGAAACATTTTGAAGTGTTTCGTTACACACACACACACACACACACACACACACACACACACACACTACATACAGCAGGCCTAGTGTCTAATCGACATGTGCCTAGGACAAAATGGTAACTAATACCTCACAGGAGGCAACAACGGGTCATGGTGCATGATGAGGTATCACAGTGGGCGCCGTGACGAGCGGTGTACCGCAGGGGTCAGTCCGAGGACCAGTGCTATTCTTGGTATATGTGAATGACATGACGGACGGGATAGACTCAGAAGTGTCTCTGTTCGCAGATGATATGAAATTAATGAGGAGAATCACATCGGATGAAGACCAAGCAGAACTTCAAAGAGACCTGGACAAGCTTGACATCTGGTCTAGCAACTGGCTCCTCAATTTAACCCCACCAAATGCAAAGTCATGAAGATCGGAGAAGGGCAAAGAAGACCGCTGACAGAGTACAGGCTAGGTGAGCAAAGGCTACAAACCTCATCAAAGGAGAAAGACCTTGAGGTGAGTATAACGCCAAGCACGTCTCCGGAAACACACATCAACCAGATAACTGCGGCAGCATATGGGCGACTGGCAAACCTAAGATTAGCGTTCCGTTACCTTAACAAGGAATCGTTCAAGACATTGTACACCGTGTACGTCAGGCCCATGGAAAACTAAACACATAAGCAGTATAATGTGATCCTTTATTGACAACGTTTCGCCCACGCAGTGGGCTTTATCGAGTCACAGACAGATCTGTCTGTGACTCGATAAAGCCCACTGCGTGGGCGAAACGTTGTCAACAAAGGATCACATTATACTGCTTATGTGTTTATTTTTCCATTGTGTCGGTATTTTATACCATTTATTTCCAACGTCAGGCCCATACTAGAGTATGCTGCACCAGTCTGGAACCCACACCTGGTCAAGCAGGTCAAGAAATTAGAGAAAGTGCAAAGGTTTGTGACAAGGCTTGTTCCACAACTCAGGGGACTGCCCTATGAAGAAAGGTAGAGGGAAATAGGACTAACAACACTGGAGGACATAAGGGTTAGAGGAGACATGATAACGACATACAAAATACTGCGGGGAATAGACAAGGTAGATAGTGACAGGATGTTCCAGAGAGGGAACACAGAAACAAGGGGGCACAACTTGAAGCTGAAGACTCAGATGAGTCAAAGGGATGTTAGGAAGCATTTCTTCAGCCATAGAGTAGTTAGGAAGTGGAATAGTCTAGCGAACGATATAGTGGAGGCGGGAACCATACATAGTTTTAAGACAAGGTATGATAAAGCTCATGGAGCAGGGAGAGCAGAGACCCAGTAGTGGACAGCGAAGAGGCGGGGCCAGGAGCTGAGTCTCGACCTCTGCAACCACAATTAGGTGAGTACAATTAGGTGAGTACACACACACACACTCGTGGAGCCCCACGGGGGTCCTGAATCATGGAGAGCCAAGATGATGGATGTGGTACTGGAAAACCTCATGCATCAACATGTTAGAGATACTACCAGAGAAAGAGGTGAGGATGATCCAGCAAGACTGGACCTAGTATTCACCTTGAGTAGTTCAGACATCGAGGATATCACGTATGAAAGGCCCCTTGGAGCTAGTGATTATTTGGTTCTGTGTTTTGATTATATAGTTGAGCTACAAGTGGAGAGGGGAACAGGAATAGGAAGGGAGAAACGAAACTACAAAAGGGGGGACTACACAGGAATTTTCAGAGGGGCATGAAAAATTGATTTTAGGTGTGATATACCGTCCCCCAAACTTAGATAGGGACCAAGGGAGACTACTATGGGAGGAAATTGTTAAGGCCACAATGCACGATAACGTAGTTATTCTGGGTGACTTCAACTTTAGTCAAATTGATTGGAATTTTTTGACTGGGAATTTAGAATCTAACGACTTCTTAGAAGTAGTTCAAGATTGTTTTTTGAAGCAGTTTGTGACAGAACCTACAAGGGGAAATAACCTGCTTGACTTAGTTCTGGCAAACAAGGAAACCCTTGTTAATAATTTAGAAATTACAGAGGAACTCGGCGCAAGCGACCACAAATCAATTACCTTTGGCATTGAATGGAAGTTTCATAGTAGGAATAACTCAGTAACGGTCCCAGATTTTCGCTTAGCAGATTACAATGGACTTAGAGAACACTTATCATCTGTGGACTGGGGTAATGAAGAGAGCTATCAATATGACAGTTTTCTGAACACTATACATGCTGCCCAAATAACATTTATCCCATATAAAGAAATTAGATCGAATAGAAATGACCCAAAATGGATGAATAATAGGCTCAAATATCTTTTAAGGGAGAAGAAAGGAATTTATAGGCGTATCAAAAGAGGTGAGGGTCATCTTATGAGTCAGTATATTGACATTAAGAGGGACGTTAAAAAGGGGATAAGAAAAGCTAAACGGGACTACGAAATTAAAGTTGCTAGGGATTCGAAAACTAACCCAAAAGTTTTTCCAGGTGTATAGAACAAAAGTTAGAGATAAGATAGGTCCCCTTAAAAATAATTATGGGTATCTTACTGACAAAGAGAATGAAATGTGCTCTATTTTTAATAATTATTTTCTCTCGGTTTTCACTCAGGAAGACACTAATAATATCCCAAGAATTAGGTATTTTAGTGGGCCTGAAGAAGATAAATTATGTAGTATCACAGTCACTAGCGAAAAGGTTATCAAACAGATAGACCGTTTGAAGCAAAATAAATCGCCAGGCCCTGATGAGCTTTTTCAAGGGTTCTTAAGGAATGCAAAATAGAACTCTGTGAACCCTTAACTAACATTTTTAACCTATCTCTTCAAACAGGTGTAGTGCCGGATACGTGGAAGATGGCTAATGTAATTCCTATTTTTAAAGCAGGGGACAAGTCGTTACCATCAAATTACCGCCCAATAAGTCTAACATCAATTGTAGGCAAATTACTAGAGTCGATTATAGCTGATAACATAAGAAGCCATCTCGATAGGCATAATTTGATTAATGATACTCAGCATGGATTCACCAGGGGCCGTTCCTGCCTAACTAATTTATTAACTTTTTCAGTAAGGCTTTTAAGGCAGTTGATAATGATAAAGAATTCGATATTGTTTATTTGGATTTTAGTAAGGCTTTTGATAGAGTACCACATCAGAGACTGTTAAAGAAAGTGGCTGCTCATGGCATTGGGGAAAAGTGTTGTCATGGATCGAGTCATGGCTCACCAATAGGAAGCAGAGGTGTGCATAAATGGGGTTAAATCGGAGTGGGGATCTGTAACAAGTGGCGTTCCTCAGGGATCGGTTTTGGGCCCGTTGTTGTTTATAATATATATAAATGACCTTGACGGGGAATTTCTAGTGATATGAGCAAATTCGCTGATGACACGAAGATAGGTAGGATAATCGATTCAGACGTAGATGTCAGTGAACTACAGGAGGATTTAGACAAACTCAATTCCTGGTCAGAAAAATGGCAGATGCAGTTCAATGTAGATAAATGCAAAGTTCTAAAGCTCGGGTGTCCATAACCCAAGCACTTATAAGTTAAATAACGTAGAACTTAGCCATACAGATTGCGAGAAGGACTTGGGGGTGATGGTAAGCAGCAACCTTAAACCAAGACAGCAATGCCTAAGCGTACGTAATAAGGCAAATAGATTACTGGGATTTATATCAAGAAGTGTTAGCAACAGAAGTCCAGAGGTTATATTACAGCTTTATATATCATTAGTAAGGCCTCACCTAGATTACGCAGCTCAGTTCTGGTCTCCATATTACAGAATGGACATAAATTCGTTAGAAAACATTCAGCGTAGAATGACTAAATTAATACATAGCATTAGAAATCTTCCTTACGAAGAAAGATTGAAGACCCTTAAATTACATTCACTTGTAAGACGTAGAATGAGGGAGACATGATCGAGGTATACAAGTGGAAAATGGGTATTAACAAAGGGGATATAAATAAGGTCTTGAGGGTATCTCTCAAGAGAGAACCCGCAATAATGGATTCAAGTTAGATAAGTTTAGATTTAGAAAGGATATAGGAAAGTATTGGTTTGGAAATAGGGTAGTTGATGAGTGGAACAGTCTGCCTAGTAGGGTTATTGAAGCAAGGACCTTGGGTAGTTTTAAATTTAGGTTGGATAAATTCATGAGTGAAAGGGGTTGGATTTGAGTGGGAATTGCACATGAGTAAATAAAATTATCAAAGCTTATTTCTTGGGTAGCATTGAAAATTAGGTTGAACAAATATTCTGTTAGTGGGATGGAATGTGAAGGACCTGCCTAGAATGGGCCAACAGGCCTGCTGCAGTGTTCCTCCTTTCTTATGTTCTTATGTTCTTATCACTTTCCCCAAGCCATGAGTGTGGCTTAACTCCCTACGTGACGCCTTAGACCACTCAGCTACAGATGTCTCAAAACGCTAGGTAACCTGGTTACAAGCCATGTTTCTCCCTGGCGCCGGGCACACACCAGTGAGCCTCAGGCATGGTCTCACCTATTTCAATCTCCTCCTCTATGTTCTGACACCACGCAGAAACAAGCAGAGGTACACACACACACACACACGCGCGCGCACGGAGGGCCCGGGTTCAATTCCCCGCGGGGCCGAAACATTTTGAAGTGTTTCGTTACACACACACACACACACACACACACACACACACACACACACATACATACAGCAGGCCTAGTGTCTAATCGACATGTGCCTAGGACAAAATGGTAACTAATACCTCACAGGGAGGCAACAACGGGTCATGGTGCATGATGAGGTATCACAGTGGGCGCCTGTGACGAGCGGTGTACCGCAGGGGTCAGTCCGAGGACCAGTGCTATTCTTGGTATATGTGAATGACATGACGGACGGGATAGACTCAGAAGTGTCTCTGTTCGCAGATGATATGAAATTAATGAGGAGAATCACATCGGATGAAGACCAAGCAGAACTTCAAAGAGACCTGGACAAGCTTGACATCTGGTCTAGCAACTGGCTCCTCGAATTTAACCCCACCAAATGCAAAGTCATGAAGATCGGAGAAGGGCAAAGAAGACCGCTGACAGAGTACAGGCTAGGTGAGCAAAGGCTACAAACCTCATCAAAGGAGAAAGACCTTGAGGTGAGTATAACGCCAAGCACGTCTCCGGAAACACACATCAACCAGATAACTGCGGCAGCATATGGGCGACTGGCAAACCTAAGATTAGCGTTCCGTTACCTTAACAAGGAATCGTTCAAGACATTGTACACCGTGTACGTCAGGCCCATGGAAAACTAAACACATAAGCAGTATAATGTGATCCTTATTGACAACGTTTGCCCACGCAGTGCTTTATCGAGTCACAGACAGATCTGTCTGTGACTCGATAAAGCCACTGTGGGCAACGTTGTCAACAAGGATCACATTATACTGCTTATGTGTTTATTTTCCATTGTGTCGTATTTTATACCATTTATTTCCAACGTCAGGCCCATACTAGAGTATGCTGCACCAGTCTGGAACCCACACCTGGTCAAGCAGGTCAAGAAATTAGAGAAAGTGCAAAGGTTTGTGACAAGGCTTGTTCCACAACTCAGGGGACTGCCCTATGAAGAAAGGTAGAGGGAAATAGGACTAACAACACTGGAGGACATAAGGGTTAGAGGAGACATGATAACGACATACAAAATACTGCGGGAATAGACAAGGTAGATAGTGACAGGATGTTCCAGAGAGGGAACACAGAAACAAGGGGGCACAACTTGAAGCTGAAGACTCAGATGAGTCAAAGGGATGTTAGGAAGCATTTCTTCAGCCATAGAGTAGTTAGGAAGTGGAATAGTCTAGCGAACGATATAGTGGAGGCGGGAACCATACATAGTTTTAAGACAAGGTATGATAAAGCTCATGGAGCAGGGAGAGCAGAGACCCAGTAGTGGACAGCGAAGAGGCGGGGCCAGGAGCTGAGTCTCGACCTCTGCAACCACAATTAGGTGAGTACAATTAGGTGAGTACACACACACACACTCGTGGAGCCCCACGGGGTCCTGAATCATGGAGAGCCAAGATGATGGATGTGGTACTGGAAAACCTCATGCATCAACATGTTAGAGATACTACCAGAGAAAGAGGTGAGGATGATCCAGCAAGACTGGACCTAGTATTCACCTTGAGTAGTTCAGACATCGAGGATATCACGTATGAAAGGCCCCTTGGAGCTAGTGATTATTTGGTTCTGTGTTTTGATTATATAGTTGAGCTACAAGTGGAGAGGGGAACAGGAATAGGAAGGGAGAAACGAAACTACAAAAGGGGGGACTACACAGGCATGAGGAACTTTCTACAAGACATTCAGTGGGAGAGAGAATTGGCAGGAAAACCAGTAAAAGAAATGATGGAATATGTGACAACCAAATGCAAAGAGGCAGACGAGAGGTATGTCCCCAAGGAAAACAGAAGTAATGGGAAGACCAGAACGAGTCCTTGGTTCACCCAAAGTTGTAGGGAGGCAAAAACTAAGTGCACTAGAGAATGGAAAAAGTATAGAAGACAAAGGACCTATGAAAATAAAGAGATTAGCCGAAGAGCCAGAAACGAATATGCACAGGTAAGAAAGGAGGCTCAGCGACAATACGAAAATGATATAGCATCAAAAGTCAAGTCTGACCCAAAGCTGTTGTATAGCCACATCAGGAGGAAAACAACAGTCAAGGATCAGGTAATCAGGCTGAGGAAGGAAGGTGGGGAGTTCACAAGAAACGACCAAGAGGTATGTGAGGAGCTCAACATGAGATTTAAAGAAGTATTTACAGAGGAGACAGGAAGGACTCCAGGAATTCAGAATAGGGAGGTATACCAACAAATGCTGGATGAAATACACACAAACGAGGAGGAGGTGAAGAAGCTGCTATGTGAACTCGATACCTCAAAAGCTGTGGAACCTGACAACATTTCTCCGTGGGTCCTTAGAGAGGGAGCAGAGATGTTGAGTGTGCCACTAACAAAAATCTTCAACACATCCATTGAAACTGGGCAACTACCTGAGGTGTGGAAAATGGCAAATGTAGTCCCAATTTTTAAGAAAGGAGACAGACACGAGGCATTAAACTACAGACCTGTGTCACTGACGTGTATAGTATGCAAAGTCATGAAGAAGATCATCAGGAGGAGAGTTGTGGAGCACCTAGAAAGACACAAGCTTATAAACGACAACCAGCACGGTTTCAGGGAAGGAAAATCCTGTGTCACAAACCTACTGGAGTTTTATGACAAGGTAACAGAAGTAAGACACGAGAGAGAGGGGTGGATAGACTGCATTTTCTTGGACTGAAAGAAGGCGTTCGACAAAGTTCCTCACAAGAGGTTAATGCAAAAGCTAGAGGATCAGGCACAGGTAACAGGAAAGGCACTGCAATGGATCAGAGAATATCTGACAGGGAGGCAACAACAAGTCATGATACATGACGAGGTGTCAGAGTGGGCACCTGTGACGAGTGGGGTTCCACAAGGGTCAGTCCTAGGACCTGTACTGTTTTTGGTATATGTGAATGACATAACGGAAGGGATAGACTCAGAAGTGTCCATGTTTGCAGATTATGTGAAGTTAATGAGAAGAATTAAATCAGTCGAGGATCAGGCAGGACTACAAAGAGACCTAGACAGGCTACAAGCCTGGTCCAGTAAATGGCTCCTTGAATTTAACCCTGCCAAATGTAAAGTCATGAAGATCGGGGAAGGGCAAAGAAGACCACAGACAGAGTATAGTCTAGGTTGCCAAAGACTGCAAACCTCACTCAAGAAAAAAGATCTTGGGGTGAGTATAATACCGAGCACATCTCCTGAGGCACACATCAATCAGATAACTGCTGCAGCATACGGGCGGCTGGCAAACCTAAGAATAGCGTTTCAATACCTCACTAAGGAATCGTTCAAGACTCTGTACACCATATACGTCAGGCCCATACTGGAGTATGCAGCACCAGTTTGGAACCCACATCTGGTCAAGCACGTCAAGAAATTAGAGAAAGTGCAAAGGTTTGCAACAAGACTAGTCCCAGAAGAAAGGTTAAGGGAAATCGGCCTGACGACACTAGAGGACAGGAGGGTTAGGGGAGACATGATAACGACATATAAAATACTGCGAGGAATAGATAAGGTGGACAGAGACAAGATGTTCCAGAGAGGGGACACAGAAACAATGGGTCACAGTTGGAAGTTGAAGACTCCTATGAGTCAAAGGGATGTTAGGAAGTATTTCTTCAGTCATAGAGTTGTCAGGAAGTGGAATAACCTAGAAAGTGACGTAGTGGAGGCAGGAACCATACATAGTTTTAAGACGAGGTTTGATAAAGATCATGGAGCAGGGAGAGGGAGGACCTAGTAGCAATCAGTGAAGAGGCGGGGCCAGGAGCTATGAATCGACCCCTGCAGCCACAAATAGGTGAGTACAAATAGGTGAGTACACACACATACACACACACGCACACACACACACACACACACGCACACACACACACACACACAAGTGGAATAGTCTGGGAAGTGATGTAGTGGAGGCAGGATCCATACATAGCTTTAAGAAGAGGTATGATAAAGCTCATGGAGCAGGATAAGTGAAGAGGCGGGGCCAGGAGCTATGACTCGACCCCTGCAACTACAACTAGGTGAGTACAACTAGGTGAGTACACACACTAACGCTAGCGCTCTTGCTTCACGCACGGAGGGCCCGGGTTCAATTCCCGGCGGGGCCGAAACATTTCGAAGTGTTTCGTTACACACACACACATACATACAACAGGCCTAGTGTCTAATCGACATGTGCCTAGGACAAAATGGTAACTAACAGCTCTGCTGGCCTGGTGGCTAAAGCTCTCGCTTCACGCACGGAGGGCCCGGGTTCAATTCCCGGCGGGGCGGAAACATTTCTAAGTGTTTTCTTACACACACACACACACACACACACATACATACAACAGGCCTAGTGTCAAATCGACATGTGCCTAAAACAAAATGGTAACTAACTAACACACACAAAGATCGCGGTCAGCAGGATTCGAACCCGAGTTTGGAGGCTATCCACGTGTAGCTAAGTCACACGTGGATAGCCTCTAGCAGAAACCTTTGGCCAAAATATTTTAATTTTACTTGTAAATAGAAAATATTCTAAAAATGCTAGAAAATCGTTCAAAAACGTGGAAATAATATGAAATATCGTTATGCATATAATTTTTTTTTTTATAAAATAATAAGATTATGCTTAGTTTTTTCCCAAAAAGTCTTTCAGAGGATGTAACACTCCAGTTTATATTTTTTATAAAAAAACATGACCTACACAACCTGAGTCAACATTGATTTATAGCAAGAAGACCTTGACTGTTACGTATTAACTCATTCTGTCAGAATGCTGACCAAATCACTGAGGCTTTGAAAGACAACCAAGACAAGTTCATGTGACAAATGTGGCCATAAAATGAAATTCTAAAGTATAACACGAAAATTAGGCAACTGAGTATTCAAAAGAATAGCAAACAGGCGATCTTAGCTCAAGATCTTTCACATTCTCCGTGCGTCGTCAGGAGCTATGCAACGTTGCAAGGCTAACAACAGACAGAAGGGGGAAATGTTTTGGCAAGGCAGAAGCGTAAAACGTCAGGCCATGTTACACTGCGACATTTTTCCCCTACTATCTGTTGCTAGCTTTGCAACATTGCATAGCTCCTGACGACGCACGGAGAGTGCGAAAGTTCTTGAGCTAATGCTTTTCCTCCCCACGGTGTTTGTTCCGCAAGAGAACACAAAGAATGGTAGAAAACAAAACAATGTCAAGTCTCAGTAAAGTGAAAAGTTCAGCAGCATATGGGTCAAGAAACGTTCCTGGCACCATTATTGTTTCTCATCATTTTCAATTCGATTATTTATTTCAAAATTAATATTCATAAAAAAATGCAGTAATCTGAAAGGCCAAAGGATGCGCAGCATTTTGGGCAATGATGCATAGCATATTCTCATAGCAGATAAAAACATTATGTATTTCGCGAACGATACCAAAATACAATATGAAAGTCGCTTTAGAAGCGATACAGAAAAATTACAATCGGATATCAGAAAGTTTTAAATTGGTGGCTAAAGCTCTCGCTTCACACGGCGAGGGTCTGCTTTCGATTCCCAGCGAGGGTAGAAACATTGGGTGTGTTTCTTTACACCGGTTGTCTATGTTCACCCATCAGTAAAATGGGTACCTGGGTGTTAGTCGACTGGTGTGGGTCGCATCCTGGGACAGTGACCTAATTTGCCAGAAATGCTCAGCATAACAAGGGTCTTTCTATATAGTAGTCTTGAACATGTACTCATTGGAGCGGAGGAGAGAGAGATACATGATAATATATACCTGGAAAGTACTTGAGGGCCTGGTCCCAAATCTGCACACTGCCATAACAACATACTGGAGTGAGAGATATGGGAGGAAGTGTAAAATAAACCCAGTGATGAGCAGGGGTGCGGTGGGGACAATACGGGAGCACTGTATTAACATCCGGGGTCCCAGACTATTCAACATCTTACCAGAAGATATCCGAAACATCGCTGGAACCAGTGTAGAAGCCTTCAAGAGGAAACTGGACAAGTATCTTCACCAGGTCCAAGATCAACCAGGCTGTGATGGATATGTGGGGCAGCGGGCCTCCAGCAGCAACAGCCTGGTTGACCAGGCAAGCACCAGACGAGCCTGGCCCATGGCCGGGCTCAGAGAGTAGATAAACTCTCGAAACTCTTCAAAGGTATATCAAAGGTAAGGTAGTATGTCATTGATGTCAGCTAGAACTGTATACCTTGTACATGTACTTGTAGTAAATAAAGA
Organism: Cherax destructor; assembly: GCA_009830355.1. NCBI lineage: Eukaryota > Metazoa > Arthropoda > Malacostraca > Decapoda > Parastacidae > Cherax > Cherax destructor. Next base: position 5,846 of record WNWK01040020.1, on the reverse strand, counting down.
TATTATTAATGACAGCAAATGTCAGTTGTTTAGATATGGGAAGAATGAAGAGCTCAAGACGAACACAGAATGAAAACACAGGTAGAACATAAGAAACACGTAACAGACTTAGAAATACTAATATCAGGCGATCTGTCATTCAGAGCACACACAAAATCTAATGCAGCAAAGGTGAGCAAAAATAGAAAGATTAATAACGAGAACTTTCTAAACAAGTAATGTCAATGATGGTACTATTTAAATCACTTGTGTTCTGACGTCTAGACCATTGTTGTGGGCTCACACCTTCATGCAATACACGACATATATCACAGCTCCAGAATGTACACAGAACTCACGATGTTGATGTGATGGTGATGATGTAGTGTTGATGTGATGGTGATGATGCAGTGTTGATGTGATGGTGATGATGTAGTGTTGATGTGATGGTGATGATGTAGTGTTGATGTGATGGTGATGATGTAGTGTTGATGTGATGGTGATGATGTAGTGTTGATGTGATGGTGATGATGTAGTGTTGATGTGATGGTGATGATGTAGTGTTGATGTGATGGTGATGATGCAGTGTTGATGTGATGGTGATGATGTAGTGTTGATGTGATTGTGATGATGTAGTGTTGATGTGATGGTGATGATGTAGTGTTGATGTGATGGTGATGATGTAGTGTTGATGTGATTGTGATGATGTAGTGTTGATGTGATGGTGATGATGTAGTGTTGATGTGATGGTGATGATGCAGTGTTGATGTGATGGTGATGATGCAATGTTGATGTGATGGTGATGATGTAGTGTTGATGTGATGGTGATGATGTAGTGTTGTGATGGTGATGATGCAGTGTTGATGTGATGGTGATGATGCAATGTTGATGTAATGGTGATGATGTAGTGTTAATGTGATGGTGATGATGTAGTGTTGATGTGATGGTGATGATGCAGTGTTGTGATGGTGATGATGCAGTGTTGATATGATGGTGATGATGTAGTGTTGATGTGATGGTGATGATGTAGTGTTGATGTGATGGTGATGATGTAGTGTTGATGTGATGGTGATGATGCAGTGTTGATGTGATGGTGATGATGCAATGTTGATGTGATGGTGATGATGCAGTGTTGTGATGGTGATGATGCAGTGTTGTGATAGTGATGATGCAGTGTTGATCTGATGGTGATGATGTAGTGTTGATGTGATGGTGATGATGCAGTGTTGTGATGGTGATGATGCAGTGTTGTGATAGTGATGATGCAGTGTTGATGTGATGGTGATGATGTAGTGTTGATGTGATGGTGATGATGCAGTGTTGTGATGATGATGATGCAGTGTTGTGATAGTGATGATGCAGTGTTGATGTGATGGTGATGATGTAGTGTTGATGTGATGGTGATGATTCATTGTTGTGATGGTGATGATGCAGTGTTGATGTGATGTGATGATGTAGTGTTGATGTGATGGTGATGATGCAGTGTTGATGTGATTGTGATGATGCAGTGTTGATGTGATGGTGATGATGCAGTGTTGATGTGATGTGATGATGTAGTGTTGATGTGATTGTGATGATGCAGTGTTGTGATGGTGATGATGTAGTGTTGATGTGATGGTGATGATGCAGTGTTGTGATGGTGATGATGTAGTGTTGATGTGATGGTGATGATGCAGTGTTGATGTGATGGTGATGATGCAGTGTTGATGTGATGGTGATGATGCAGTGTTGATGTGATGGTGATGATGCAGTGTTGATGTGATGGTGATGATGCAGTGTTGTGATGGTGATGATGCAGTGTTGTGATGGTGATGATGCAGTGTTGTGATGGTGATGATGCAGTGTTGATGTGATGTGATGATGTAGTGTTGATGTGATGGTGATGATGCAGTGTTGTGATGGTGATGATGCAGTGTTGATGTGATGGTGATGATGCAGTGTTGATGTGATGGTGATGATGCAGTGTTGATGTGATAGTGATGATGCAGTGTTGATGTGATGATGATGATGCAGTGTTGATGTGATGTGATGATGTAGTGTTGATGTGATTGTGATGATGCAGTGTTGTTGTGATGGTGATGATGCAGTGTTGATGTGATGGTGATGATGCAGTGTTGATGTGATGGTGATGATGCAGTGTTGATGTGATGGTGATGATGCAGTGTTGATGTGATGGTGATGATGCAGTGTTGTGATGGTGATGATGCAGTGTTGTGATGGTGATGATGCAGTGTTGTGATGGTGATGATGCTGTGTTGTGATAGTGATGATGCAGTGTTGTGATGGTGATGATGCTGTGTTGTGATGGTGATGATGCAGTGTTGTGATGGTGATGATGCAGTGTTGTGATGGTGATGCAGTGTTGTGATGGTGATGATGCAGTGTTGTGATGGTGATGATGCTGTGTTGTGATGGTGATGATGCAGTGTTGTGATGGTGATGATGCAGTGTTGTGAAGGTGATGATGCAGTGTTGTGATGGTGATGATGCAGTGTTGTGATGGTGATGATGCAGTGTTGTGATAGTGATGATGCAGTGTTGTGATGGTGATGATGCAGTGTTGTGATGGTGATGATGCAGTGTTGTGATGGTGATGATGCAGTGTTGTGATGGTGATGATGCAGTGTTGTGATGGTGATGATGCAGTGTTGTGATGGTGATGATGCTGTGTTGTGATGGTGATGATGCAGTGTTGTGATGGTGATGATGCTGTGTTGTGATGGTGATGATGCAGTGTTGTGATGGTGATGATGCTGTGTTGTGATGGTGATGATGCTGTGTTGTGATAGTGATGATGCAGTGTTGTGATGGTGATGATGCAGTGTTGTGATGGTGATGATGCAGTGTTGTGATGGTGGTGATGCAGTGTTGTGATGGTGATGATGCAGTGTTGTGATGGTGATGATGCAGTGTTGATGTGATGTGATGATGTAGTGTTGTGATGGTGGTGATAGTGTTTATGGTGATGCAGTGTTGGTAGTGCATGAGGGTTGAAAGTGAATCATCGTTGTCACTTGATATTGAGGTGAGGGCGGGAGGCAGGGCAGATAATGTTACCCCCCACCCTTCCCCCTTCCTAGATGTTCCCCCTTCCTAGATGTCCCCCTTCCTAGATGTTGTCCCCTTCCTAGATGTTTCCCCCTTCCTAGTTGTTCCCCCTTCCTAGATGTTGTCCCCTTCCTAGATGTTTCCCCTTCCTAGTTGTTCTTGCTCCACCCCTTTCCTTGTTGTTTTCCCTACCTTGTGGTTTTCCCTACCTTGTGGTTTTCCCTACCTTGTGGTTTTCCCTACCTTGTGGTTTTCCCTACCTTGTGGTTTTCCCTACCTTGTGGTTTTCCCTACCTTGTGGTTTTTCCCTACCTTGTGGTTTTCCCTACCTTGTGGTTTTCCGTACCTTGTGGTTTTTCCCTACCTTGTGGTTTTCCCTACCTTGTGGTTTTCCTACCTTGTGGTTTTCCCTACCTTGTGGTTTTTCCCTACCTTGTGGTTTTCCCTACCTTGTGGTTTTTCCCTACCTTGTGGTTTTCCCTACCTTGTGGTTTTCCCTACCTTGTGGTTTTCCTACCTTGTGGTTTTCCCTACCTTGTGGTTTTCCCTACCTTGTGGTTTCCCCTACCTTGTGGTTTTCCCTACCTTGTGGTTTTCCCTACCTTGTGGTTTTCCCTACCTTGTGGTTTTCCCTACCTTGTGGTTTTCCCTACCTTGTGGTTTTCCCTACCTTGTGGTTTTCCCTACCTCTTGTTCCCCTTCTTTGTTGTTCCCCAAATATATTTTACATACCTCCAATTTCATCCACATATTCCCACACTCCCCATACTCCATCCCCACTCACCTCCACATATTCCCACACTCCCCATACTCCATCCCCACTCATTTCCATATACTCCCACACTCCATCCCCACTCACCTCCACATACTCCCACATCCCCCATATTCCATCCCCACTCACTTCCACACTCCCTATACTCCATCCCCACTCACTTCCACACTCCCCATACTCCATCCCCACTCACTTCAACACTCCCCATACTACCTCCCCACTCACTTCCATATACTCCCACACTCCCCATACTCCATCCTCACTCACCTCCACATTCTCCCACTTTCCCCATACTCCATCCCCACTCACTTCCACACTCCCCATACTCCATCCCCACTCACCTCCACATACTCCCACTTTCCCCATACTCCATCCCCACTCACTTCCACACTCCCCATACTCCATCCCCACTCACCTCCACATACTCCCACTTTCCCCATACTCCATCCCCACTCACTCCCACATACTCCCACGCATACTCCATCCACTTATTCTCCCACCATTAACTCCATATAGACCCGTCACATCCTTCCTATACAATACAACCTCTTCCTCAGTACTTCCCCTCCTCCATATATATTATTTTCATACATTTCTCCCAAGGGTACATAATAAACTAGCCTTCCTGGAGGCAAAAACTATTCTCCATATTTGTATCTCTGAGATTAATCTATCTCAAGTTTTTCCTTGTTTTTCCTACCCTCTCTCTCTCTCTCTCTCTCTCTCTCTCTCTCTCTCTCTCTCTCTCTCCCTATGACAAAATTACACATTACTAGAGAAGCGTCACAAATTAAGAAACTAAGCACACGCTGTATAACTGGACAAGACTAGAGACGTGTGTGTTCTGGGAAAACCTTCACCACATACAAGACCAACTGAATACAATGGATAAGACCTTCACACATATTCATTCATACACACACACACACACACACACACACACACACACACACACACACACACGCACACATACACACACACACACATGCACACACACACACACACACACACACACACACACATACACACACAAAAGCTAAAGGATCAGGCACACGTAACAGGAAAAACACTGCAATGGATCAGAGAATATCTGACAGGGAGGCAACAACGAGTCATGGTACGTGACGAGATGTCAGAGTGGGCACCTGTGACGAGTGGAGTTCCACAAGGGTCAGTCTTAGGACCTGTACTGTTTTTGGTATATGTGAATGACATAACGGAAGGGATAGACTCAGAAGTGTCCCTGTTTGCAGATGATGTGAAGTTAATGAGAAGAATAAAATCAGTCGAGGATCAGGCAGGACTACAAAGAGACCTGGACAGGCTGCAAGCCTGGTCCAGTAACTGGCTCCTTGAATTTAACCCTGCCAAATGTAAAGTCATGAATATCGGGGAAGGGCAAAGAAGACCGCAGACAGAGTATAGTCTAGGTGGCCAAAGACTGCAAGCCTCACTCAAAGAAAAAGATCTTGGGGTGAGTATAATACCGAGCACATCTCCTGAGGCACACATCAATCAGATAACTGCTGCAGCATACGGGCGGCTGGCAAACCTAAGAATAGCGTTCCAATACCTCACTAAGGAATCATTCAAGACTCTGTATACCATATACGTCAGGCCCATACTGGAGTATGCAGCACCGGTTTGGAACCCACACCTGGTCAAGCACGTCAAGAAATTAGAGAAAGTGCAAAGGTTTGCAACAAGACTAGTCCCAGAGCTAAGGGGATTGTCCTACGAAGAAAGGTTAAGGGAAATCGGCCTGACGACACTAGAGGACAGGAGGGTTAGGGGAGACATGATAACGACATATAAAATACTGCGAGGAATAGATAAGGTGGACAGAGACAAGATGTTCCAGAGAGGGGACACAGAAACAAGGGGTCATAATTGGAAGTTGAAGACTCCTATGAGTCAAAGGGATGTTAGGAAGTATTTCTTCAGTCATAGAGTTGTCAGGAAGTGGAATAGCTTAGAAAGCGACATAGTGGAGGCAGGAACCATACATAGTTTTAAGACTAGGTTTGATAAAGCTCATGGAGCAGGG
>WNWK01040019.1:0-17177 GCA_009830355.1 Cherax destructor | reverse complement strand
AAGCCACCTTGTTCACTGATTCTGCCTTTCCCCCAATTTTTCAAAAAAACCCCATAATTTACCTGGTATACTCAACAGACTTTAACGATATGTTATGATACTAAAAAAGGGTTTTTATAAAAGTGCCTGGGGGATAAACTGTAGAAACAAGCAAGTAAGTTGTTAACAAAAAAAATGAAAAACTGAACCCTCCAATTTTTTGGGATTTAAAAGGGGATGAAAAAACAGCGTGCCGGCCATCACTATTTCCGTACTTCAGTGGCCCTTATACACCCAACAAACACGCCCCAACCCACATTTGTAATCCCTTTACCAAAATAAAACTGTCTTTGCAGACACTGATAAACAGTTTAGAAGTCCTCCAAACGAAATCCCAAACCCTTTTTAAAGTGCAAAACTGATACTTCTTTGACTAAGTCTGGCTAACCAGCTTCCTAAAACCCTTAAAAAACCTGCCCGACCCAACAGCTCGTCAGGTCCCAAAATCATTCGTCTCCATTCACTGGATCTAAATCCCTGACAGTTTGCGGGAAGCCCAAACCCCCCTCACCCAAAACCCCTTTTTGCCCTCCCTCCAACCTTTCGGGCGAACCCTACCCCACCTTCCTTCCCCAGTTTTTTGCTCTAAGCATTCTATTTTGATCCATTTTAAAAATGACCAAACCCCCCCAACCCCCCAGCCCTTCAATATTTTTATAACCCCAACCCTAATTTCCACCCCCGAATTTCAAAAAATTTTTTACACCAACTTCCCTTTAGACAAGACACCCCATGCCTCTCAGCATTTACAACCCGTTTTTACCCCCATAAAAGGGTTTTTTACCACTATACTTTCAAAATTTCCCTTTCTTGCTTTACAATATGGAAATGAACTTTACCCCCCCACCCCTATTACCGCCGCTCTGTCCTCTCTCTCATTTACCATTCTTTTTTTTTACCATTTTTCCCCCTACATCAAGATAAAATTTTTTTGAATTTTACAACTATATGCTTTTTATCACCTGGGCGCTTAAATGTCGTAGAATTTTATGGGGGTGAGATGGGGCTACCAACCTATCACACCTGACTTTTTGAAAAACACATCACCTCACCCAACACAAATTTTGGTAATGAGGATGTGTATTTTATTTTTTTTTTTTAATGTAGTTCTATTGCTAATTTAAAAAATATGTTAGAAATTTTATTATCTGGCAGCATGCTTTTATAAGTGGACAAATCATTGCTTTCCGGAAATGTCCCCCCTCCAGCGGGACCCGGGAAACCAACCCCGATAATCCCACTGTATTAGGGGGTAAAAATTTGAAAGATGAAAGGAATAAAAATAAGGTGAAGAATCCATTTAAAAAAAAAAAATTGGGTATCACAGGGGGGAGGGAGTAGGAAGAAGTGAATGTTTCCAGAATTTGGGAGTTACTTGTAAGCAGATGGGGTTTAGAAGGGTGAGGTTAACCAAAGAATTGATTGAGAAAAAGGCGAGGGGGGTGAGGATCGGGAGGGGAAAAAAAAATCCTGACAAAAAGGAATTAAAAATAGTACAAACACTTCATGGGGGTTTTTTAAAAAGCTGCAGCGAGGGGGGGCTGGAGTCGTGGGATGCCCTAAGGGGAATTGGGGGGAAAAAATGCAGAAACGGGGTGGAAATTGAGGGCAAAAGAAATGAGGACCAAAAAGGGGTTTTTGAGGGATTTGGGCTTTTAGAGAATGGACCAGAATGATTGGAGAGCGAACTGGGAAGGAAACCCCAAATTGGGGAAGGGAAAAGGGGGTTTTTTAAGGGGGTTGGGCTTGAAGGGTGTGATGTCTGAACAGTAATGGAAAAAATGGTTTTTACCCGACGAGCTGGAGGGAGGTAATGTTTTTTGGAATTAGGGGAAACCGGTTAGCCAAACTTGAGTCCTGGGAAAAGGTGAAAAAGTCACAAAAAAGGGGGGGGGGAATTTGGCAGTTTGGGGAAAAAGGTGGTTCCCTACTGGGGGTAAATTTTTAAAATGTTTGGGAAAGGTTTTTGGTGAAAGTGGGTGAAAGTGTTGATGGTGAAAGTGGATTGAAAGGTTTATGGTGAAAGTGTTGATGGTGAAAGTATTTTTTTTTGGGGGTTTTTTTTTTTTGGGTCACCCTGGTTAGTGGGGGACTGCAGACTTGTTGGGATGGGGGGAGAAATATTTGCCCATTATTTGGGACCCAAAAAGGCAGCATTATTTAACCTGCATTTAAATGGCTTACAAAGAACCTAGCATTCAAGGCTCTTGACAATTTCCCTTTGTTATCCTATGTTGCATTCTATGAACCCAAATGTTAAGGTTCTCTTTGCTACTTTCATCTTTGATAGTTACTGGATCAAGACGTTGACACATACAAGTGTCACTACCACAAATAGAAAAAACTTGTCACAGCAGTGGGTGACAACTCAGACTGGGGTCTGATAGTTCTGACATAACTAACCTTTAGGGTAGAGACTCCTGCTTAAACTTTCTCCCAGGGTCAAAGAATAAAAAATCAAATGACAATCTTTTCTAAAGGTAATGAAACCAAAAGCACACATTTTGATGGAAAACTTATGGAATTATGCTCTCACGAAATTAGTGTCTTGGCCATATTTACGCATAGCGATTTCCCCCACTGAACCCTATTTTGGGCCAATTCCATTGTTCCAGTTGGCCAAACTCAGCTATTTAGCTAGAACTCTTATTCTATCGATTGAGTACAAGAAACTGCCCATTTAACTATTTCAACTACCCAATAAATCGATCAGAAATTACTAATTTCCAATTTCACACAAAATTCAAGGAAGGACAATTTCAAAATAGGAGCCAGAATAAAAAAAGATAGACATTCCTGGCACTAAAATAACATTTTCTCTGTTCATTAGTAATGTCTCCAGGCCCCTCTTATATTACACTTACTTTTCATTTTGAATTTTTTAAACACACAAAAAAGAAGATTCTGTTTTTCAGACTACTGCATAATAATAATAATTGTAAATAAAGTCAGTGCATTCATGAGTGCATATTAGACTGGCCAGTTGACGTGTATTGGGTGCACGATGTGTTTTATTTCTTGAACATCAGCAAAAATAGAACATTTCTGCTACTTTGAGCTTAATTTCAAGCTACTTTTAGTCTGTAAACAATTCAAAATCATCTATTTCTGTAATATATCTTCCATTCTATTAAATGAAACCAAGAAACTGAGAATACAACTATAAAAAACCATACTAAATTACACAGCAGTCGCTGTTTTTAAAAAAAACACTGTTGCAGTTTTTCATTATACTGCGTGCCGCAGGATTTTTTTATACTGCGTACACTGACCATGCAGAACCATCCTTTTCATTGCAGGCCTACCAGCTTTCCCGCAAGATTGTAAGCCACTAGAATTTTCGTAGTTTACGGGACCGACCAAAAGGTTAATATTGTAAATGTAGCTTTGATGGCAAATAGTGTGTTACCCCCCCCTCATTACACCAGTCAGGGAAATCATGACTGCAAGGGCAGACCAGAAGGCATTCCAAGATACGCACAAACTTGTTAAACAAAGCATCTGCAGAATCAATGGAGGCAGACAAGACAGGATAAATTATGATACAAACAGTTAACAGTGAAGGAGTTATGCAAGAAAGTGTTATTGCTAACTTGCCTAACTTTAGGGAAAGGACAATCTAGAATCATTTGAATTTGTGACTTACAGAGACCGACTGCTAGAATCTGCTGTAAAAAGCAGATCTGAGCAGATGGTAATGACCTACAGGCACCTATGCAAGTGTTGCAGAAAAAACAAAAAAGGAGAACAGAATTACTGAGCACTCTATAACGATTGGCTACTAAAACCTCGCATCCACAAGCAAGAACCACAGCCATCTACCCCATCCCAGTAGGGCCCCAACCTTCCTTCACCCTTTCAAAGTCAACAAGCAATATCAACTACAATGCAAGGAAAAGATAATTATGTTGTCACATCTAAAAGAAAAGCTTTCAGCCAGGAACTAATCCTAGTTTCACACACGTCCTTCAGATTGCTTAGTGAAAATTCTATTACAACGATTTTCATTAATGTAATTCATACTCTTGATAGTTTACTATATACATACAGAACTAATAAAAAAAAACCAGAAAGTATAAAACTATAACTTACTTTTGGAGGGTTTGAAAGGATAATCAGTGGGAAAGTGAATAGTGAGGAAAAATACCCTCCTTGGGAAAGGACTCTCGGTGGGCCCATGATTGTGCTTCAATGGAATAAATCATCACCTACTGGGCCTGCTGAGCACTGTGCTGGTGGATCCCGCCCCAGGTCCCAGCCCTGTAATATCAAATAGAAATTTAATTAAAATAGCATTTATCATTAGCACTTCGTTCAGAAAAATAGCTAAAAAACATTGCCCATGAATAGCTCAATGCCATACAAAATTTATACAAATAAACTGCTCAAATACTGTGACACTATCTTTCTTATTAAAGTTCTTAACTGATAACATTTACAAAATTATAAGCACATTTGCATTGTCAACAACCAGAGCTCAAGACAACTTAATTTGCTAATTACACTGTTTTACGCTGAAACATTTCTACATTTGTACTGTAGTTTAAAAGCCAATTATTAAAATTGCTAATCAGTTTTAGCCAGGCTGCACAATGATGAAGGCAATTATTGGAATACCTCAGAAAAGTGATAAAACCGGGATGCTGAAGGTGGCAACTCCAGGTATCAGGCAAAGAAGCTGACAACAGAACACAAACATTACAAAGCTGGGAAAAGAAAAGATAAGCATTCAGAAGAAACACTTAGAATTTCACAGTATGTGCAATGCAACAGTGAACACTCCAAGCTGGTGTTATGATGCCCACCTAAAAAACGGCCCAAAACTAAAATGGTTAGTTACAAAAGTTATGACAAAGGGTGAGGGAAAAATACCCATGGTGTTGAAAGGAGGAAAGAACCACAAAAAGACCATAAAGAAGATGAAAGATTATCTAAAGTAGTACATACATATACATGTTATCCTAGTACCTGCAACAGGGAAAAGACCCCAGTCTAAGAGGAAAAGTGGAGCCAAGAAATAGGCAAGAAAATTCCCTGCAAATGGGCAAGATCAATGAAATGAATTAAAAAAAAAGAATATTAGAAGTGGCTACAACCAAAACTGAAGTGGGTGTAATAAACATAAGAATGGACAGGGGCTACCTGGGGTTTGTGCAGTTAAAAAGGGATTACCCCTTAAAAAATAGGGGGATTTAACAACTTGGGCCCCTGTCAAATCCCCCGCCTCCAGTTTTCTTGTAGGGGGGTGCCAAAGTACTGGTAGGTATTAGCCAAAAATAGAGTATCAGAGTATGTCTACCTGAGAGAATTTAACGCCCCCACGGTCCAGTCTGTGACCAGGCCTCCTGTTGGACCAGAGCCTGATCAACCAGGCTGTTCTGCTGGCCGCACGCACCAACGTACAACCACAGCCCCGGGTGATCAGGTACCGACTTGAGGTGCCTGTCCAGTGCCTGCTTGAAGACAGTCAGGGGTTTTTTGGTAATCCCATGATGTATTTGGGGGGAGTGAAACAATGGGCCCCGACACTTTTGTGTCCCCCAATGTGTTTGTGGCACCCCCGCTCTTCATTGCGGGGTGTTACATCGCCTGCCGAGTCTTTTTCTTTCGAGGAGGGTTTTTGTGTGCAAGTTTGGTACTAAGCCCTAGAATTTTCCATGTTATAATAATGTATCTCTCCGCCTGCGTTTTAGAGAGTACAGGTTTTGGAACTTCAAGTGTTCCTAGTAGTTTAGGTGGTTTATCGCACTTATGCGTGCGGGAAGGCTCTGCACATTTTCAAGGTCAGATTTTCCCCCCCTTGAAAGGTGTGAGTGTGCAGCAAATTCCAGCCTAGATAGAACAAGCGATCTGAAAAATGTCAACATGGGCTTTGGCATCCCGGGTTTTTGGGTTCCATTATCCATCCTGTCATTATTCAAGCAGATGAAATTGCTATTTTTTATGGTCCTTGAAGGTGAGATCCTCGACATGATCACCCCGGTTTTTGACATTATTTTTTCGCTCTTTGTGTGGTTGTAATTATTTTTTACCCATGAGTTTTTTAATTTTTCACTTTTCCAATCTGAGTAATTAAAATTTCTCATCATTGAACTTCATATTGTTTTCTGCAGCCCATTTAAAGATTTGGTTTATGTCTGTTGGAGTTTTACAGTGTCTTCAACGGTGGACATTTCAACGATTGGTGTCATCTGAAAGGAAGCACAGCACTGTGGCTTATACCCCTGTCAAAGTCTGATATGGGGTGAGGAAAGGATGGGAGGACGGCCGGAAAGAGCTTTCACAGAGCTGCCCAGATTTTACTCTGTTGACTACTACTCTGTGTTCTACATGTTGGGAAAAAGATCCATCACCAACTTTTCCTATTATTCCTTTATCAGTTTTTGTTATTACACCATGGTCACACTTGTAAAAGGGTTTTTTCAAAATCGTGTATATAACATCTGCATTCTGTTTATCTTCTAGAGCATCCGGGACCTTGTCGAGGGTCCGAGGGGACAGACGGGAGCGGCCTGCTCTAAACCCATGTTCCGGGTTGTGAATTGATGGATATCAAGAGGGGTAAATTTTGTTTTAGAACCCTTTAAAGGATTTTTATGATATGGGACGTTAGCGCAATTGGTCTGTGTTCGTTATTTTTTATCCCCCCTTTTGTGGAGCAGGGCTGTGTCTGTTGTTTTTAGTAGCTGCGGACATCCCAGTGTCCATGCTCCCCTCCATAGGATGAAAAGGATGGATGGGGGTTTTTGCAGTTTTTGATGAACACGATTTCCCGAGTCTGGGCCTGGAGCGGAGTGCATGGGATGTCATTTATTGCCTTTTCGTCATTTGGATCATAATGATGTCAGAAAGGCATGCTCTGTCAAGTTCTGTGGCACTCTCAAAAATCATTTGGGTTTTTCGATTTTCAGTCTTTTAGTGGCCCGCTAAAGACTGAGTCATACTGGGATTTAATAACTCACTCTTTTCCCTTGCTGTCATCTGTGAGACCCACCCCTTTTAAATGGGGGCCCAATACTGGTTGTTGCTCATTTGATTTTGCATAGGAAAAGAAATACTTGGGGTTTCTTTCAACCCTTTACGGTTTTTAGTTCTACCCGTGTCTTGATTTCTGTAAGTTTCCTTTTAGTTTTAATTGTGTTTGCTATTTCTCTGACTAGTCTCCCCCTACGTATTTCAGATATATTGTTTCCAGCCTCCATTTTTTTCCCTTTGCCTGATGGGGGGCCCCCTTTTTCTGTTTGCACTTCCCTTTTTTTCTTAAGGGTTTTTGAGCAAACCTAAAACCACAGAGTTAATTTGTTCTAGACATAGGTTGGGATCCATGATGCTTAGGCAATCTTCCCAGTTTATATCATTTAGGACTTGGTTTACTTGGTCCCACCTTATGTTTTTGTTATTGAAGTTGAATTTAGAGAAAGCTCCTCACGGCTGATCACATTTTGTTGATCTGGGGCTCCCCATGCATGTCTGGACCTCTATTATGTTGTGATCTGAGTATATTGTTTTTGATATGATGACATTTCTATCAGATCATCATTGTTGGTGAAGATGAGGTCCAGCTATTCTCTAATCTTGTGGGATCCACTATTTGCTGGGTTTAGGTGAACTTTGGGGCAGAGATTTAAAAGTTCATGCATGTGTGAATTTTCATCTGAGCTGCCTCCTGGGGTTATTCTGTACCACATTGTTTGCATGTTCCCCATTTTAGGTGCCAGTTGAAATCCACCTTGCAAGATTTTGGGGGAGGAGCTGAAGATTTTCCGACAGTGGTCAATTTTCAGAAGCTGTTCCTGGAATTGTTGGGACGTTCATCCGGGGGGGTTGAGAAAAAACGATGCCAGGTTTTGATTCTCCCTTTATTGCTAATATTAACCATCATTTGAGGCATTTAGTGCCACTGATACAACTATACAACATCCATGTAGGGGAAAGATGTCACTACAACTGCTATTAGCCAGTTTATTGCCCAGCACAGCAGAACTACACTTTCATGTGCCACAAGTGGAGCAGCTTTACTCTGATCGCTGGGCAACAGGGTGAACAAAAGCATCTACATGGGGAAAACAAACATATTAAAATGTACAAAGAACTGATCCAATACATCAGTTATCAGGACAAGTGGCAGTACCACAGAGCAAGCAATATCACAAGACTATGGGGGAAGCACACCAGTACCAAGGTAAGAATGAATGGTTGCCTGAAAAATTCTGGGTTCCAAGAAGGTTCATTATAATACTGGGGGGAGTGTCATGGTCCTTGGACCCAGGGTGTTGCCTGTTTTTAAATAAATTTGAGGAAGGGGGCAGCAGTACATTGACTAAACAAGAAATAAAGTACAGTGGCCCCCGGGATTATATGGGCGATTCCAAATTCGGTTAGCGATACATTTTTCCGAAAAAAATATTGGCTGAGTTTCTAATGATCCGCTCAGAATACACTATTCATCGGGGCAGTAAAATACCCCAAAAAACCACAGTCAGTGTGCCATTGTTTACCAGCGGTGGCGCCACCAGCATTCATACCAAAATTGTCATTATTCCATTGTTTTTAGTGTTTGCAACTGCTAAATAAGCCACCATGGGCCCAAAAAAAGCTCCCAGTCCGCCCTGTGGTGGGCTGATTATGGTAGAACTGAAGGAGTTTAAAATATGAAAGTGGAGTGCGATCGTTGAGCTGGCCAGACTGTATAAAAAAAGTTTCAACCCTTTGCTACCATTGTGGCCAAGGGAAATAAAATAAAGGAACCTGTTGTTGCGAAAGGTGCAAAATGTTCACAAAACAGATTCGCGTTGGAAGATTTGGAAAATTTGTTGTTGGTGGGATCAACGAGAAACAATTAGCAGGAGATAGTGAATAGGAAAATCTGAAAAGGGCATTTGAGATGATTCCCCAAAGAAAATGCCTGAAAGGTGCTGAAGTAACTTTTTTAAAAGCCAGCAAAGGCTGGTGGCAGTTTTAAAGGGCAAGAAAAAGTGTTGTGAGGTATGGCGAGGCTGCCAGTTCTGAAAAAAGTGCTGCTGAAAAATGTGCGGGAAATTTCCGGGGGTACATAGAGGCTGAAAAATCCAACTCCAACAAGTGTTCTTTTAAAAAATGGGCCTTTTTTAAGAAAATGCCAAACAGGACCTTCATTACCAGGAGGAAAAGGCACTGGGACACAACCTATGAAAGACAGGCTAACTCTTATTTTTGGGAATGCTAGCAAGGATTTTAAAGTGAAGCCCTTTTTTGGTGAATCACACTGAAAACCCAGGGTTTTAAACCCTTTGGGGGTTTTGGCCCTACTGTCAGCTTTCGCGCCAGGGTTTTTTTCGTACACAGTAATTTTTAGCGCCCCCCAAATCAAAGAAACAGGCTGGTACCCCGATGTGAGAATGGGCTGTGGCAGTGCGCGCAGTATTCCGACCAAAGTGCATAATGAGGAAAAAAAGACCGTGTTTTGGTTTAAACCACACCAGTCTATTTTTTATGGTTTTTTGTTGTATTCTCATTTTCTTAGTCTCATTTGATAGATTGATGATATATTACAGAAATAGAGATAATTTTTCTGGTTTCACGATGACAAGTACCTTGGGAAAATGGCAAGTAGGAAATGTTGATTTTTTGGGATATGTTCAGGAGAAAAAAATCACGCCATGCGTAAACACAGTGCTGATATTTTTTATACCATTTTTAAAAGATGAGTTGAAATAAATAAAATTTTTTTTTTTTGAGAATTTAAAAAGGAAAGCAAAAGTAAAGTAAAAGGCCCGGGGAGCAAGAACAGATAAAATGATTTATCCCGGAATGCTAATTTCTTATTTTGAAATTGGCATCTTTTTAAATTTGTGTGAAAAATTACAAATTTTTAATCTCACCCCCTTATTTGGCAGTTGAAATTTAAATTTGGGAGCTTTTACTCAATTTATAGAACAAATGGAATTCTGCAAAAAAGCTGTAATTTTAGTAGAAAACCCCTTGATTTCCAAAAAAAGGCTCAGTGGGGGAAACGCTGATGCGTAAATTCATTACCCTCTTGTGAAAAATAATTTCCTTAGTTATCAATCAAATTTCATAATTTTTTCCCCCAGATCGGAAAAAGTTCCCCATCATTTCATAAAAAAAAATTTCTCCTAAAATTTAAATGAGAACGAAATTTTGGGGGAGGGCCTGCGACCCCCCAAAAGGGGTTAAAAGATGCAGTGGGGCCCTTTGTGTGTGTGTGGAAGTCTAACAGTAAGGCATGGGTCACAGGAAATTTTCTTGGGTTGGGTTTCCCTGAAGTGTTTGGTCCCAGGGGAAGAAATATCTCTGGAAAAAATTTTGCCACTTAACCCTTTGACTTCGGAGGCCCCCTTCTGAAACCATTCTATGTTGCAAAAATTTTTTAAAAAAAAAAAAATCTTATGAAAATAGATAATCTTTTTCCCCTGGTAATGACACAAATTTGATGGAAAACTTGCAGAATTAGCTCTCGGAAGTTAGCGATGTCGGGAAAAATATCGCACGGCGATTTCGCCACTGAGCCCTATTTTCGGAATTCCATTGTTAGTCTACCAAACTCATAGCTATTTCTTTGGGAACTCCATTTGTTCTATCGATTGAGACAGAAACCACCATTTACGATTATAACTACAATAGTGGTCAGAAATTGGCAATTTGGCCAATTTCATGCAAAATAAAAAGATTCAATTTCAAAATAGGGTCCAGAATAAACAATGCAGACATTCCTGGCACTAAAATAAGATTTTCTTTGTTCATTAGTCACGTCTTTAGGCCCTCTTATATTACTCTTGCTTTCTATTTTGTTTTTTTAGTCACAAAAAAAATAGAAGATTTACTGTTATGCATACTGCATTATTGTAAAATGGTATAAATAATATCAGTGCACTTGTGTAAGAATATTAGACTCGCCAGTTGACGTGTATTGACGCATGGCATGATTTGTTTACTCTTGAACATTGGCAAATCGAACATTTTCCCCTACTTTGAGCTTAATTTCAAGGTCATTTTCATCATGAAACTAATCAAATCATATCTATTTCTGTAATGTGTTTTCCATTCTATCAAATGAGCCACGAAAAGAGAATACAATCAAATACTATCGAAAATACACCTCAAAGTCTGCGTTTTAATCCAAAAAACGGGCGGAGTTTTTTTTCATTATGCACTGTGCTGCAAGATTTTATACAGCGCACACTGACCACACAGACCTAGTCTCTCATCATATGTGGGCCTACCAGCTTTCTCTTGTTTGATTTGAAGCCGCTAGAATTTTTGAGTATATATACATCTGAAACCCCGGCTTCAAGACGATATACGACAAACATAAAAGTGTTAAGTGCCTCCTGATAATGGACAATGCCCTTGTCATCCCCCAGACTTGGCAGAGCAAATGTCAGTCCATTAAAGGGACTGACTACACCAAAGGTTGGGGGACTGGTCCTCAAACTCCCCTGTTCCTCAGATTCTCCTTTTTTGGATATAAGCCACTGTGTAAAACGTTTCCTCAATAAAGATACCCAAGTGTTGCATGTGTGTAATTTATAAATTTTTGGGTTCTCTAACCATTCATCTAAATTTTTGCTAAACATCCTCCTAGCAGGCCATAAGCACAAAATTGTATAAACATTGGCACACTCACAGTATAAATTTTTAAAAAGCTACCTGAACCTGATAAAAATTTAAAATATTTTTCCGACACCTGATCAGCAATCCAGAAAAGTGTAAGTAATTTTTCGAGGAATTTTTATGAAAAAGTATTATCACTACATAACAAAACAGGGTCAATGAAAGCAGTCTGCACCTTCTTCATTACTTTGCCAGCAGGTCTTTGCAGCCCCCAATCAAAGGGAAATGGAATTTGAAGACAATGGGAGAGGATAAATTATCTATAAAAGAACACAGTAAACCCTCCATTTAATGGAACTCTGTATAAGGGACATAAAAAACACCTAAAAAAATCTGCTGGGTCAATAATTTAAAAAACTATGGATAGTATGTACTTTGGTTATAAATTGTTCATTGTTTTCCCTCACAACAAAACAATCTTTTTTTATCCACAATTCAAGGGCCCCCCTTCTACCCCCATAAGTCCATTATATGGTTTTGTATTCATAAATTTAAATTTTTAGGATGAAGGATACCCCCTAAACATTATAGCCTTTATCTTAAGGGTTAAGATAAATTATGCTATGAATAGAAACAGAGTGCATGTTAACCAGTTAGAGATGCCAGGAATATTGGCAGAGCAGGGCACTGACATCAGGCTCCCAAGCATGTGCCAAAAAGAACTTTAGATTTTTTCATTGCCTTTATCTGGGAGTCATTAAGTTGTTACATTGACCTTCCATTTTTTTTTGGTAACCATTATTTTATCCTACAAATGGCATATAAAATACGTAAATTTTTTTCAATCAAAGTTCAATTCTCAGTTTTGAAAGCTTTAATGAAAATATTGGATCTTCTAGATATTAAATAAAGTTCAAAAAATTTGTTTTAAATTTTCCCTTTTAGGTTTATTAC
The DNA here is from genome assembly GCA_009830355.1 of Cherax destructor. Lineage (NCBI taxonomy): Eukaryota > Metazoa > Arthropoda > Malacostraca > Decapoda > Parastacidae > Cherax > Cherax destructor. The sequence continues at coordinate 4,631 of WNWK01040019.1, read as the reverse complement.
AGAGCAGTATTTTCAATTTGAGGATAATGCCTATGAACAGATTGCTATTGTATCTAAAAATTTTGATTTAACAACATTCCTTTTTCCCCCCTTTAAAATGCAATTTCCTATTTGTCATTAGGGTATCAAGGGGAATTAGGGGGCAGAACCAGGTTCATGGTGTCTTGTTTTTAGTATTTAGTCTAGGTTCTTTTAACATGGTGGTTGTAGAACTTTTAAAAGCATATCTAGTGAAAGTGTACAACAAATATGTAAGCAATTTAAGTCAAAATATCTTAGTAAGGATACAGTATCTAAAAAAATTTTTTACTTCCCGAAAACCAGGGGATTACAAATTTTTATGACCCGTGTTAATGTTAGCATAGACTAAATATTTTTTAAATAGGTAAGACCCTTGACAATGCAAAAAAAATCAATTAGCATTAAAAAGGGCAAGGGGAATGTTGCAAGTCCCGTATTTCTCCCGCAATCTTTTTTTCAAGAATACAGACAATTTCCTCTTTGGACCTGAAACCAACAAAATCTTTTTTATTTCAGAATGTTTTCCATTCTAAAATATCTATCAAATACCACAACAGCCAATAAAACCATCCTAGAATGCTGTTTTTTTAAAACCCAAAAACATGGTCATAGTTTTACTTATCTCATCATGCCCCCAAACAGGCAAAATTTTTTTTTCCGTGCACTGCCCCAGACCCATTCTCTCATCTGGGCCAAAATTTCCTTGTGATAAGGTGCTTTATCACAAGGTCCTCACTTTAAACCCCTTTAGGGTTTTTTGGGCCCTACTAGTAGGGCTTAGACCAGGGTTTTTGACGACGTCGCTAAAACGGCCCCCCAAATCAAGTGGAAACAAGCTGGTGGGCCCAGATGTAGAGAATGGGTCTGTGCGGGCAGGGGCTCAGTATAAAAAAAAACCTGCACCACAGTGCTTCGGAAAAAAAACCCGATCATGTTTTTTGTTTAAAAAATTTTCTATTTTCGTATGGATTTTGGTTGTATTCTTTTTTTCTTGGTCTCATTTGATAGAATGGAAGAAAACGTGGTACCCGGTTCGATATTTTTCGTTGGGGAAAGCTGTTCAAGTGCAATTTCAAAAAAAATTTATCCCCCTAAGGAATAATTAAAATAGACTGTCCTTTTACACCCCCAAAAAAATACAGGGGCCCCGGTTAGAAAAACTTCATCCCCGAAGCCTGCTCAAGTGCCATTCCGGAAAAATTTACTTCCTTAAGAAATAATGTCATAGGTTGTCTATTTCAGACCCCCAAAAAATACACTTCCACATGCACTTACAATATTATACTTACATAATTGTACGATTTCGGGTGTTCGTTAACCGAGGGTCCACTGTACTTACAAAAGCTTTTAAAAAAAATAAACTTACATAAAAGGGCGATTTTGGGGACCATCATAACTCGAGGTACCACTGTACAGTGGTCCCTGGGTTTTTCGTGTATCTCTGTTTTCGTGTATTTCAGTTTGTGTAGTTTTTGTGGAAAATTGCCCTCTGTTTCGTGTGTTCCCTCCGTTTTCGTGCCTGGTCCGGAACCTGTCCACCAGTGCCGCACATACAAAGGCCGAGGCCACCACCACGCACCTCCCACGCAGTCTAGCATTGTTTACGTTTGAGTGAACATCCCCCCAAGAGTTTATACTAAACATTTATTAACAATTCATTGTTTTTGGGCCTTGATTATTGTGTGTGACTACTAAATAAGCTACCATGGGCCCAAAGAAAGCTCCCAGTGCCAGTCCTTTGGTAAAGAAAGTGAGAAACACGATGGAGTTTAAGAGTGTAGCAAGCATGCAGGGAGTGCAGGTAGCGGAGTGTAGAGGTATGCAGGAGTGTAGCATGTATGCAGGGAGTGTAGCATGAATGCAGGGTAGCATGAATAGGGAGTGTAATGAATGCAGGGGGTGTATGATGCAGGAGTGTAGCATGTTTCAGGAGGTGCATGTTTGCAGGAGTGTAGCATGTTTGCAGGGGTGTAGCATGAATGCAGGGAGTGAGCAGGTATGCAGGGAGTGTAGCAGGTGTGCAGGGAGGGAGGGATGCAGGAGTGTAGCAGGTATGCAGGGAGTGTAGCAGGTATGCAGGGAGTGTAGCAGGTATGCGGGAGTGTAGCAGGTATGCAGGGAGTGTAGCAGGTATGAGGGAGTGTAGCATGTATGCAGGGGGTGTAGCATGTAGCAGGGAGTGTAGCATGTTTGCAGGGGGTGTAGCATGTTTGCAGGGGGTGTAGCATGTTTGAGGGAGTGTAGCATGAATGCAGGGAGTGTAGCATGTATGCAGGAGTGAGAGCATGTATGCAGGAGTGTAGCATGAAAGCAGGGAGTGTAGCATGTATGCAGGGAGTGTAGCATGTATGCAGGAGTGTAGCATGATGCAGGAGTGTAGCAGTATGCAGGGAGTGTAGCATGTATGCAGGGAGTGTAGCATGTATGCAGGAGTGTAGCACGTATGCAGGGAGTGTAGCACGTATGCAGGAGGTACACGTATGAGGGAGTGTAGCAGGTATGCAGGGAGTGTAGCAGGTATGCAGGAGTGTAGCAGGTATGCAGGAGTGTAGCAGGTATGCAGGGAGTGTAGCAGGGATGCAGGGGGTGTAGCATGTTTGCAGGGAGGTAGCATGAATGCAGGGAGTGTAGCATGTTTGCAGGGAGGTAGCATGGATGCAGGGAGTGTAGCATGTTTGCAGGGAGTGTAGCATGATGGGAGTGTAGCATGTCAGGGAGTGTAGCATGTTTTAGGGGGTGTAGCATGTTTTCAGGGAGTGTAGCATGTTGCAGGGAGTGTAGCATGGGATGCAGGGAGTGAGCATGTATGCAGGGAGTGTAGCAATGAGGGAGTGTAGCATGATGCAGGGAGTGTAGCAGTATGCAGGGGGTGTAGCAGGAAAGCAGGGAGTGTAGCAGGGATGCAGGGAGTGTAGCAGGAAAGCAGGGAGTGTAGCATGTATGCAGGGAGTGTGCATGTGCAGGGGTGTAGCAGTATGCAGGAGTGTAGCCGTTTGCAGGAAATGTAGCAGAAAGCAGGGAGTGTAGCAGGGATGCAGGGAGTGTAGCATGAAAGCAGGGTGTAGCAGGGATGCAGGGGTAGCATGGCAAGGAGGGAGTGTAGCAGATAGGGAGGGGGGTAGCAGACAGGGAGGGAGTGTAGGGAGCAGGGAAGTGACCCCGGATAAGGACTTGGTACCTAATTCCTATGGAAGGGGATTCCCCCTTTCCAAAAATAGGGTCTCTTCCCCCTCCCCTCCTCCTCTCTTTCATCCAGCAACATCAGTCTTCAATAAAGGTAAGTGCCACATTCATTTCATTCATTTGTGCATGTAAATCTATCTTTAAGGCCCCCAAAAAATTTTTCCAAACTTGGGTTTCTGGAACGGATTAATTGAATTTCCATTATTTCTTATGGGGAAAATGGTTTCAGTTTTCGTGTGTTTCAGTTTTAGTGCCTCCCTCTGGAACGGATTAAACACGAAAAACCCAGGGACCACTGTATATGTATTACAGAAATAGATATAATTTTGATTGGTTTCACGATGACAAGTACCTTTAATGAGCACAAGTAGTGAAAATGTTTGATTTTTTCCGATGTTTAAAGTAAACAAATCATGCCATCGTCCCAAAACACAACTGGCGGTCTAATTTGTTACAAGTGTGCTGATATTATTTATACCGTTTTTTCAATGATGCAGTAGGCAGTGGGAGGCACTGGACAGGCACCTAAAAACTGTGCCTGACCAGCCGGGGGTGTGGTCTGGTTTGGGCTGCGTGCGGCCAGCAGTAACAGCCTGGTTGATCAGGCTCTGATCCCAAAATGAGGCCTGGTCACGCCGGGCCGCAGGCGTTGACCCCTGGAACTCTCCCAGGGAAACTCCCGGTAAACAGAAAATCTTCTATTTTTGTGAGAATAAAAAATTTAAAATGGAAAGCAAAAATAATGTAAGAGGGGGCCCGGAGACCCGACTAAAAAAACATATAAAATGTTTTTTTATGCCGGAATTCTCGTTTATTCTGGACCTTATTTTTAAATTGGCATCTTTTTTAAATTTGTGTGAAATTGGAATTAATTTTTGACCATTTTTTGGGATTCAAATCCTAAATTGGCGGTTTCTTGCTCATTTGTAGAACAAATGGAATTCTAGCAAAATAGCTAAAATTTTAGTAGACTGAAATATTTGGAAATTGGGAAAATAGGCTCAAAAGGGGGGGAATCCGATGCATAAATATTCGTCCATTAACTTCCAAGGCATAATTCCCTTAGTTTTTTCCCTCAAATTTTTTTCTTTTGGGGTCATTATGATTGGAAAAAGATTTTCTATCATTTCATAAAAAAAAAAATTTCCCGAAAAAAATTTTCACCGAGAACGAGTTTGGGGGAGGGCCTCAACCCTGAAATGGTTTAAGGTACCCTCTGTGCCAAACAATCTTGGGTGCCCTTTAATTTATGCTTCCATTAAAAAAAAATTTCATAAAGGTCAAAAATGGTTATGCATCAGCACTGTAAAAGGGGGGGTTTTGAAATTAAAACAACGCAAAAAAATGTTTAATATAAAAAAACAATAACCCCAAAAAGTAGAAATTTAAAAATTTTGACCAATAAACAAGAACTATATTTGGGAACA
>WNWK01040018.1:0-17178 GCA_009830355.1 Cherax destructor | reverse complement strand
AAAAAATATACCTATGAAAAAACTTCCTAAAGAAAATCATAAAATTTTGCTTACTTTTCCCATAAATTTCAATTGCAGGAGAAATTCTTTTAAAAAAGTGAAAAAATCAAGTTTTTAAAAGCTAAAAAATGAGTTTTCCGAAAACACTCAAAAGCGCTCTAAAACGTCGAAATATGCAATAAAATACTTTTTTAGAACATTTTTAATTTTTTAATGTTTCATGTATTTCTCGAAAATAATATGAAATATTCAAAAAAAATATTTTTTTTTATAGTTTTTAATGGTTTTTAAAAAAAAAAAATGTAAATAATTTCTAAATTTAAAAATGCTATAAAACGTTATTTTATTGCTTTTTTTGGGGGTTAAAAGGCATTTTAAGGGGTTTTCAAAAAAATTTTTTTTTGATAAAATATATAAATAAATTTAAAGAAAATAAAAAAAATTTTGTTACCTTTCCCTAAATTTTAATTGCAGTAGAAATTCTTTTAAAAAAGTGTGAAAATCTAAGTATTTTAGCAAAAAAATGAGTTTTCCCAAAAAAAGCCTCAAAACGCTCTAAAACGTCGAAATATGCAATAAAATACGATTTTAGTTTTTCCCCTGAGCTTTTTAATGTTTCATGTATTTTTCGAAAATAATATGAAATATTCAAAAAAAATATTTTTTTTTATAGTTTTTTTTGGGGTTTTTTAAAAAATACGAAAAAAATTTATAAATATTAAAAACTATAAAACGTTATTTTATTTTTTTTTTGACAGAAAAGGACATTTTGGATTTTCTGAAAAATTTTTTTTTAGATAAAATATACCAAAAAATAAATTTCCCAAAAAAAAGAAAATCATAAAATTTTCCCCCTTTTTCCCCCATAAATTTCAATTGCAGTAGAAATTCTTTTAAAAAAGTGAAAAAATTAATATTTTAGCTGAAAAAGAGTTTTCCCAAAAAAAGCACAAAAAACGCTAAAAAACGTCGAAATATGCAATAAAATACGATTTTAGCATTTTTTCTGAGCTTTTAATGTTTCGTATTTTTCGAAAATAATGTGAAATATTCTATAAAAATAATGATTTTTGTATTTTTTTAATGGGATTTTTAAAAATTAAATAATTTATAAATATTCAAAAATGCAAAAAAAAAACTATATTTTTTTCCCTTTTTTTTGACTTTTTAACCCCCTTTTTTCACGGATTTTCTGAAAAATTTTTTTAGATAAAATATACCTATGAGTAAGCTTGATAAAGAAAATCATAAATTTAAAAATTTATAAATTTTAAAAAAATGCTATAAAACTTTATTTTTTTCCCTTTTTTTTTGACGTTTAAAAGCATTTTTTTGGATTTTCAAAAAAATTTTTTTTTAAAAGATAAAATATCCTTAAAAAAAAGCTTCCTAAAAAAAAATCATAAAATTTTGCTTATTTTCCCCCATAAATTTCAATTGCAGGAGAAATTCTTTTAAAAAAGTGTAAAAACCCCTAAGTATTTTAGAAAAAAAGGTTTTTGCCAGAAAAAGCACTAAACCCCCTTAAAACGTCGGAAATATGCAATAAAATACGATTTTCCCACATTTTAAAAATTTTTTAATGTTTCATTTTTTTTTCGAAAAAATTTTGAAATATTCTATAAAAATATTAATTTTTATAGATTTTTAATAGGATTTTTAAAAATATGTAAATAATTTTAAATATTCAAAAATGCAAAAAAACGTTATTTTATTGCATTATTTGACGTTTAAAAAACTTTTTAAAAAGGTTTTCGGAAAAATTTTTTTTTAGATAAAATATACCTATAAAAAAGCTTGCTAAAGAAAATCAAAATTTTTTCTTACTTTTCCCATAAATTTCAATTGCAGTAGAAATTCTATTTAAAAGTGTGAAAATCTAAGTATTTTAGCAAAAAAATGGTTTTGCCAGAAAAGCACTCAAACCGCTAAAAAACGTCAAATATGCAATAAAATGGGGTTTTAGCACATTTTTCGGGGTTTTTTAATGTTTCATTTTTTTTTCGAAAATAATATGAAATATTCTATAAAAATAATGATTTTTATAGTTTTTTTGGGGTTTTTTTAAAAATTTTAAATAATTAATAAATATTCAAAAGCAAAAAAACTTTTTTTTTATTGTTTTTTTTGACGATTTAAGGGGTTTTTTCAATGATTTTCTGAAAAATTTTTTTTTAGATAAAATATACCTATGAAAAAACTTCCTAAAAGAAAATAAAAAAATTTTGTTAACTTTTCCCAAAAATTTTAAAATTGCAGGGGGAAATTCTATTTAAAAGTGTGAAAATCTAAGTATTTTAGCTGAAAAATGTTTTTTCCCAAAAAAAACACTCAAACCGCTCTAAAACGTCGGAAATATGCAATAAAATACTTTTTTTAACACATTTTTCTGACTTTTTAATGTTTCATGTTTTTAAAAAATATTTTTGAAATATTCTATAAAAATATTAATTTTTATAGATTTTTAAAGGGTTTTAAAAAATATGTAAATAATTAATAAATTTTAAAAAAAGGCTATAAAACTTGAGTTTTTGTTTTTTTGACTTTTAAAAATTTTTTAAAAGGTTTTCAAAAAATTTTTTTTTAGAAAAAAAAATACCTATGGTAAGCTTCAAAAAAGAAAATCATAAAATTTTGCTTACTTTTCCCATAAATTTCAATTGCAGTAGAAATTCTATTTAAAAGTAAAAATCAAATATTTTAGCAAAAAAGGGTTTTTTTCCAGAAAAGCCAAAAAACGCTCTAAAATGTCGAAGTATGCAATAAAATACGATTTTAGCACATTTTCTGGCTTTTAATGTTTCATTTTTTTTTTCGAAAAAATTTTGAAATATTCTATAAAAATATTGATTTTTATAGTTTTTTTTTAAAAGGTTTTTAAAAAATACGTAAAAATTTTTATAAATTTTAAAAAAATGCTAAAAATTATTTTTTTTTTTTTGACATTCAAGGTTTTTTCGGTTTTCTGAAAAACTTTTTTAGATAAAATATACCTATAAGTAAGCTTCCTGAAAATCATAAAATTTTGCTTTTTTCCCCCCAAAATTTCAATTGCAGTGAAATTCTTTTAAAAGTGTGAAAATCTAAATTTTTTTTGGGCAAAAAAGAGAGTTTTGAAAGGGGCACAAAAACGCTGTAAAACGTCGAAATATGCAATAAAATACGATTTTCCCCCATTTTTCTGATTTTTTTAATGTTTCATGTATTTTCGAAAAAATTATGAAATATTCAAAAAAATATTGATTTTTATATTTTTTTAATGGGTTTTTAAAAAAATATGTAAATAATTATAAATTTTAAAAAAATGCAAAAAAACTTTTTTTTTATTGTTTTTTGGGGGTTAAAAGGTTTTTTAAGGGGATTTTGGGGAAACTATTTTTAGATAAAATATACTTATAAGTAAGCTTGAAAAGAAAATCATAAATTTTTTTTATTTTCCCCCATAAATTTCAATTGCAGTAAAATTCTTTTAAAAAGGTGTGAAAATCTAAGTATTTTAGCAAAAAAATGAGTTTTCCAAAAAGCACTCAAACCGCTAAAAAACTCAAATATGCAAAAATACGTTTTACACATTTTCTGGGGCTTTTAATGTTTCATGTATTTTCAAAATCATTTGAAATATTCTATAAAAATATTGATTTTTATAGATTTTTAATGGGATTTTTAAAAATATGTAAATAATTAATAAATATTAAAAAAAGGCTATAAAACTTGGTTTATTGCTTTTTTTGACATTTAAGGCATTTTCAAGGTTTTCTGAAAACTATTTTTAAAGATAAAATATCCTTGGTAAGCTTCCGTAAAAGAAAATCATAAAATTTTGCTTACTTTTCCCATAAATTTCAATTCAGTAAAAATTCTATTTAAAAGTGTGAAAATCAAAATTATTTTAGCTAAAAAATGAGTTTTAAAAACATTTAAACCCTCTAAAACGTCGAAATATGCAATAAAATACGTATTTAGACATTTTTCTGACCTTTTTAATGTTTCATGTATTTTTCGAAAATAATATGAAATATTCTATAAAAATAATGATTTTTATAGATATTTAATGGGATTTTTTAAAAATATGTAAATAATTTATAAATAATAAAAAAAACAATAAAACGTTATTTTATTGCATTTTTTGACTATTCGAGGCATTTTTCAAGGATTTTCTGAAAAATTATTTTTTTAGATAAAATATACCTATAAGTAAGCTTCCTAAAAGAAAATCAAAAAGAAAATTTTTTTGCTTACCCAAAAATTTCCAATTATGATAAATTTCTTTTAAAAAGGGTGTGAAAATCTAAGTATTTTAGCTGAAAAATGAGTTTTTTGAAAAAGCACTCAAAACGCTCTAAAACGTCAAATATCCAATAAAATCGATTTTAGCACATTTTTCAAAGTTTTTATTGTTTAATGTATTTTTCAGAAAATAATTAAATATTCTATAAAAATAATGATTTTTTAGATTTTTAATGGGATTTTTAAAAATATGTAAATAATTAATAAATATTCAAAAATGCTATAAAACTTGATTTTATTGCATTTTTGACGTTTAAAACTTTTCAAAGGATTTTCAAAAACTATTTTTAGATAAAATATTCCTATGAGTAAATTTAAAAAGAAAATCATAAAATTTTGTTACTTTTCCCATAAATTTCAATTGCGGGAGAAATTCTATTTAAAAGTATGAAAATCAAAATATTTTAGCTAAAAAATGAGTTTTGCCAGAAAAGCACTAAACCCTCTAAAACGCCCAAAATATCAATAAAATCGATTTTAGCACATTTTTCTGAGCTTTTTAATGTTTCATGTTTTTTTTGAAAATAATGTGAAATATTCTATAAAAATAATGATTTTATGTTTTTAATGGGATTTTAAAAATATGTAAATAATTTATAAATATTCAAAAATGCAAAAAAAACTATATTTTATTCCATTTTTTGACGATTCAACGCATTTTCACGGTTTTTTCTGAAAAATTATTTTTTAGATAAAATATACCTATGAGAAAAAGCGATAAAAGAAAATCAAAATTTATAAATTTATAAATTTCAAAAATGCTATAAAACTATATTTTATTCCATTTTTGACGATTCCATTTTTTCATGGATTTTCTAAAAAATTATTTTTTTTAGATAAAATATCCTATGATAAACTTCCTAAAAAGAAAATCCCAAAAATTTTTGCTTATTTTTTCCCATAAATTTCAATTGCAGGAGAAATTCTATTTAAAAGTGTGAAAATCTAAGTATTTTAGCTAAAAAATGGGGTTTTGCCAGAAAAGCCCTCAAACCGCTCTAAAACGTCGAAATATGCAAAAAAAAATACGTTTTGCACATTTTCTGATTTTTTTAATTTTTTCATTTTTTTTTTCGAAAATAATATGAAATATTCTTTAAAAATATTGATTTTTATATTTTTTTAATGGGTTTTTTTAAAAAAATATAAATAATTTATAAATTTAAAAAAAATGCAAAAAAACGTTATTTTTTGCATTATTTGGATTCAAGGCATTTTCAAGGATTTTCGGAAAAACTATTTTTTTAGATAAAATATCCTATAAAAAAAGCTTGAAAAAAGAAAATCATAAATTTTGCTTATTTTCCCCCATAAATTTCAATTGCAGTAGAAATTCTATTTAAAAGTGTGAAAATCTAATTTTTTTGCTGAAAAAAAAAGTTTTCCAAAAAAGCACAAAAACCCCCCCTAAAACGTCAAATATGCAAAAAAAATACGATTTTAATTTTTTTTCTGACTTTTAATGTTTCATGTATTTTCGAAAATAATATGAAATATTCTATAAAAATAATGATTTTTATAGATTTTAAGGGGTTTTTTTTAAAAATATGAAAAAAATTAATAAATTTTAAAAAAAGCTATAAAACTTTTTTTTTCCCTTTTGGGGACATTTAAGGCATTTTCAAGGATTTTCTGAAAACTATTTTTAGATAAAATATACCTATGAGTAAGCTTCCAAAAAGAAAATCATAAAATTTTGCTTACTTTTCCCATAAATTTCAATTGCAGTAGAAATTCTATTTAAAAGTGTGAAAATCTAAGTATTTTAGCTGAAAAATGAGTTTTGCCAGAAAAGCACTCAAACCGCTCTAAAACGTCGAAATATGCAATAAAATACGATTTTAGCACATTTTCTGAGCTTTTAATGTTTCATGTATTTTCGAAAATAATATGAAATATTCTATAAAAATAATGTTTTTTTATAGATTTTTAATGGGATTTTAAAAATATGTAAATAATTTATAAATATTCAAAAATGCTATAAAACGTTATTTTATTGCATTTTTTGACGATTCTAAGGCATTTTCAAGGATTTTCTGAAAAACTATTTTTTTAGATAAAATATATATGAGTAAGCTTCAAAAAAATCATAAAATTTTGCTTATTTTCCATAAATTTCAATTGCGGGAAATTCTATTTAAAAGTGTGAAAATCTAAGTATTTTGCTAAAAAATGAGTTTTGCAAAAACTTAAATAAAACGTCGAAATATGAATAAAATACGTTTTAACATTTTCTGAGCTTTTAATGTTTCATGATTTTTCGAAAATAATTGAAATATTCTATAAAAATAATGATTTTTATAGATTTTTAATGGGTTTTTTAAAAAATATTAAATAATTTTAAATAATAAAAAAAAAACAATAAAACTTATTTTATTGCTTTTGACGATTCAGGCATTTTCAAGGATTTTCTGAAAAACTATTTTTTAGATAAAATATACCTATGAGTAAGCTCGTAAAGAAAATCATAAAATTTTGCTTACTTTTCCCATAAATTTCAATTGCAGTGAAATTCTATTAAAAGTGTGAAAATCTAAGTATTTTAGCTGAAAAATGAGTTTTGAAAAGCCTCAAAACCTCTAAAACGTCGAAATATGCAATAAAATACGATTTTACATTTTTCTGAGCTTTTTAATGTTTCATGTATTTTTCGAAAATAATATGAAATATTCTATAAAAATAATGATTTTTATAGATTTTTAATGGATTTTTAAAAATATGTAAATAATTTATAAATATTAAAATGCTATAAAACGATTTTATTGCATTTTGACGATTTAAGGCATTTTCAAGATTTTCTGAAAACTATTTTTAGAAAAATATCCTATAGTAAGCTTCCTAAAAAACTAAAATTTTTTATTTTCCAAAATTTCTTGGAAATTTTTTAAGTGTGAAAATTAAGTATTTTGCAAATGGTTTTCCAAACACTCAACGCTCTAAAACGTCAAATATCAAATACATTTCCTTTTCGATTTTTAATTTTCATGTTTTTTCGAAAATAAGAAATATTCTATAAAAATATGATTTATAGATTTTTAATGGGTTTTAAAAATTTAAATAATTTATAAATATTCAAATGCAAAAACTTATTTTATTCATTTGAGATTCGCATTTTCAGGTTTTCTGAAAATTTTTTTTTTAGATAAAATTACTTTATAATAACGATAAAAATCTAAATTTATAAATTTAAAATAAAATTAAAAATGCAAAAAAACTTTTTTTTTCCTTTTTTGACGTTAATCAAAAAATATGATTTTATAGATTTTTAATGATTTTAAATGTAAATAATTATAAATATTCAAAATGTATAAAATTATTTTATTGCATTGACATTTAAGGCATTTTCAAGGATTTTCATATGAAAACTATAGTAAGCTTCTAAAGAAAATCATAAATTTTGTTACTTTTCCCATAAATTTCAATGAGGAAATTCTATTTAAAAGTGTGAAAATCTAAGTATTTTAGCTAAAAAATGATTTTCCAGAAAAGCCTCAAACGCTCTAAAACGTCGAAATATGCAAAAAATACTTTTACACATTTTCTGAGTTTTTAATGTTTCATGTATTTTTCGAAAATAATATGAATATTCTATAAAATATTGATTTTTATAGATTTTAATGGGATTTTTAAAAATATGTAAATAATTAATAAATATTCAAAAATGCTATAAAACTTGATTTTATTCTTTTGACGATTAAGGCATTTTCAAGGATTTTCTGAAAAACTTTTTGATAAAATATACCTATAGTAACTTTAAAAGAAAATCATAAATTTTGCTTACTTTTCCCATAAATTCAATTGCAGAGAAATTCTATTTAAAAGTGTGAAAATCTAAGTATTTTAGCTAAAAAATGAGTTTTGCCAGAAAAGCACTCAAAACGCTCTAAAACTAAATATGCAATAAAATACGATTTTAGCACATTTTTCTGAGCTTTTTAATGTTTCATGTATTTTTCGAAAATAATATGAAATATTCTATAAAAATATTGATTTTTATAGATTTTAATGGGATTTTTAAAAATATGTAAATAATTAATAAATATTCAAAAATGCTATAAAACTTATTTTATTGCATTTTTGACGATTAAGGCATTTTCAAGGATTTTCTGAAAAACTATTTTTTAGATAAAATATACCTATAGTAAGCTTCCTAAAAGAAAATCATAAAATTTTGCTTACTTTTCCCATAAATTTCAATTGCAGGAGAAATTCTATTTAAAAGTGTGAAAATCTAATATTTAGCTAAAATGAGTTTTCAGAAAAGCACTCAAACGCTCTAAAACGTCGAAATATGCAATAAATACGATTTTAGCACATTTTTCTGAGCTTTTAATGTTTCATGTATTTTCGAAAATAATATGAAATATTCTATAAAAATATTGATTTTTATAGATTTTTAATGGGATTTTTAAAATATGTAAATAATTTATAAATATTCAAAATGCTATAAAACGATTTTATTGCATTTTTGACGATTCAAGGCATTTTCAAGATTTTCTGAAAACTATTTTTAGATAAAATATACCTATAGTAAGCTTCCTAAAAGAAAATCATAAAATTTTGCTTACTTTTCCCATAAATTTCAATTGCAGAGAAATTCTATTTAAAAGTGTGAAAATCTAAGTATTTTAGCTGAAAAATGAGTTTTGCCAGAAAAGCACTCAAACGGCTCTAAAACGTCGAAATATGACAATTTCTAATCAATTGGTTTAAAAGTGGAAAACGATTTTATAAATGAGTTTGCGAAACACAACCTCAACTCAATATAAATACATTGCACATTTCTGTTTATGTTTCATGTATTTCGAAATAATAATTCTAAATATGGATTTAATGGATTTTAAAAATATGTAAATAATTTAATATTAAAAGCTAAAACTTATTATTCATTTTGACATTCAATTTCGATTTTCGAAAAATTTTTAGATAAAATATACTATATTTCAAAAGAAATCAAATTTGCATTTTCCATAAATTCAAGAAAATTAAAGGTGAAAATCATTTTAGTGAAATAGTTGCAGAAAGCACTATCTAAACGCAATACAAAAAATGATTACATTTTTGAGCTTTATGTTTATTTTGAAATAAATATTCTATAAATATGATTTTTATAGATTTTTAGGGATTTAAAATGTAAATAATTAATATTCAAATATAAAATTATTTATTGCATTTTGATGATTTAGTTCGTATTTAGATAAAATATACTAGTGCTTCAAAAGAAATCATAATTTACTTTCATAATTTAACAGAATATTTAAAGTGTGAAATTTATTAGCTAATGAGTTTTAAAGCACTAGCTTAAACGTCGAAATATGCAAAATGATTTGCAATTTTTCTGAGTTTTATGTTCATTATTTCGAAAATATGAAATATTCATAAATATTTTGATTTTAGGATTTAAATTAAATAATTAAATATTAAAACAAAATTTTATATTTTTTGTTTCAGTTTTCAAAACTATTTTAGATAAAATATACTATGAAGCTAAAGAAAATCATAATTTTGTTACTTTCCATAAATTCAATTGCAGAGAAATTTATTTAAGGAAAATCTGATTTTAGCTAAAATGAGTTTTGCCGAAAGACTAATCAGTTTTAAACGTGAAATATGCAATAAAATAGATTTTAGCACATTTTTCTGAGCTTTTTTCATGTATTTTTCGAAAATAATATGAAATATTCTATAAAAATAATGATTTTATAGATTTTTAATGGATTTTTAAAAATATGTAAATAATTATAAATATTAAAAATGCTATAAAACGTTATTTTATTGCATTTTTGACGATTCAAGGCATTTTCAAGGATTTTCGAAAACTATTTTTTAGATAAAATATACCTATAGTAAGCTTCCAAAAGAAAATCATAAATTTTGCTTACTTTTCCCATAAATTTCAATGCAGAGAAATTTATTTAAAAGTGTGAAAATCTAAGTATTTTAGCTGAAAATGAGTTTTGCCAGAAAAGCACTCAAACGCTCTAAACGTCGAAATATGCAATAAAATACGATTTTAGCACATTTTTCTGAGCTTTTAATGTTTCATGTATTTTTCGAAAATAATTGAAATATTCTATAAAAATATTGATTTTTATAGATTTTTAATGGATTTTTAAAATATGTAAATAATTAATAAATATTCAAAAAGTATAAACTTATTTTATTGCATTTTTGACGATTTAAGGCATTTTCAAGGATTTTCTGAAAAACTATTTTTAGATAAAATATACCTATAGTAAGCTTCTAAAAGAAAATCATAAAATTTTTTACTTTTCCCATAAATTTCAATTGCGTAGAAATTCTATTTAAAGTGTGAAAATCTAAGTATTTTAGCTAAAATGATTTTGCCAGAAAAGCATAAACCGTCTAAAACGTCGAAATATGCAATAAAATACGATTTAGCACATTTTCTGAGCTTTTAATGTTTCATGTATTTTCGAAAATATATGAAATATTCTATAAAAATATGATTTTATAGATTTTTAATGGGATTTTTAAAAATATGTAAATAATTATAAATATTAAAAAGCTATAAAACGTTATTTTATTGCATTTTGACATTCAGGCATTTTCAAGGATTTTCTGAAAAACTATTTTTAGATTATACTTAGAAGAACAAAAATTTGTCTTTTCCTAAATCAATTGCAGTGAAATTTATTGTGAAATTAAGTTTAGCTAAAAATGATTTTCAAGCATACTAAAATGCAAAAAATGATTATTTCTGAGTTATTATATTTAAAATAAAAATTCTAAAAATTTGATTTATGATTTAAATTGTAATATAATATAAAAGCATAAACTATTTACTTTGAATTCATTTCAAGTTTTGAAAACTATGTAGTTAAAGTTATTGCTTTCCATATCATTTTTATTTAAAAGTGTGAAAATCTAAGTATTTAGCTAAAATGAGTTTGCCAGAAAAACTAAACGTTAAAACGTCGAAATATGCAATAAAATACGATTTTAGCACATTTTTCTGAGCTTATATGTATTTTCGAAAATAATATGAATATTCTATAAAATATATTTTTATAGATTTTAATGGATTTTTAAAATATGTAAATAATTAATAATATTAAAATGCTATAAAACTTGATTTTATTCATTTTTGACGATTAGCATTTTCAGATTTTCAAAACTATTTTTAGATAAAATATACCTATGAGTAAGCTTCCTAAAAGAAAATCATAAATTTGCTTACTTTTCCCATAATTTCAATTGCAGAGAAATTTATTTAAAAGTGTGAAAATCTAAGTATTTTAGCTAAAATGAGTTTTGCCAGAAAAGCACTCAAAACTTAAAACTCGAAATATGCAAAAATACGATTTTAGCACATTTCGAGTTTTAATGTTTCATGTATTTTCGAAAATAATATGAAATATTCTATAAAATATGATTTTTATAGATTTTAATGGATTTAAAAATATGTAAATAATTATAAATATTAAAATGCTATAAAACTTATTTTATTGCATTTTTGCGATTAAGCATTTTCAAGATTTTCTGAAAACTATTTTTTAGATAAAATATACCTAAGTAAGTCTAAAATCATAAATTTTGTATTTTCCCATAAATTTCAATTGCAGTAGAAATTCTATTTAAAAGTGTGAAAATCTAAGATTTTAGCTAAAAATGAGTTTTCAGAAAAGCACTAACTCTAAAACGTCGAAATATGCAATAAAATACGATTTTAGCACATTTCTGAGCTTTTTAATGTTTCATGTATTTTCGAAAATAATATGAAATATTCTATAAAATATGATTTTTATAGATTTTTAATGGATTTTAAAATTGTAAATAATTATAAATATTCAAAAGCTATAAAACTTGATTTTATTGCATTTTTGACGATTAAGGATTTTCAGATTTTGAAAACTATTTTTTAATAAAATATACCTATAGTAAGCTTCCTAAAGAAAATCATAAAATTTTGCTTATTTTCCATAATTTCAATTGCAGAGAAATTCTATTTAAAAGTGTGAAAATCTAAGTATTTTAGCTAAAATGAGTTTTGCCAGAAAAGCATAAACGCTTTAAACGTCGAAATATGCAATAAAATACGATTTTAGCACATTTTCTGAGCTTTTAATTTTCATGTATTTTCGAAAATAATATGAAATATTCTATAAAAAATTGATTTTTATAGATTTTTAATGGATTTTTAAAAATATGTAAATAATTTATAAATATTCAAAAGCTATAAACTTATTTATTGCATTTTTGACGATTTAAGATTTTCAAGATTTTCTGAAAACTATTTTTAGATAAAATATACCTATAGAAGCTTCTAAAGAAAATCATAAATTTTGCTTATTTTCCCATAAATTTCAATTGCAAGAAATTCTATTTAAAAGTGTGAAAATCTAAGTATTTTAGCTAAAAATGAGTTTTGCCAGAAAAGACTCAAACGTCTAAAACGTCGAAATATGCAATAAAATAGATTTAGCACTTTTCTGAGCTTTTTAATGTTTCATGTATTTTCGAAAATAATATAAATATTCTATAAAAATATTGATTTTTATAGATTTTAATGGATTTTTAAAATATGTAAATAATTTATAAATAATAAAAAGATAAAACTTATTTTATTGCATTTTTGACATTCAGGATTTTCAAGGATTTTCTGAAAACTATTTTTAGATAAAATATACCTATAAGTAAGCTTCCTAAAGAAAATCATAAAATTTTGCTTACTTTTCCCATAAATTTCAATTGCAGAGAAATTTATTTAAAAGTGTGAAAATCTAGTATTTTAGCTAAAATGGTTTTGCCAGAAAAGCACTAAACGCTCTAAAACAACGTCGAAATATGCAATAAAATCGATTTTAGCACATTTTCTGAGCTTTTTAATGTTTCATGTATTTTTCGAAAATAATATGAAATATTCTATAAAAATATTGATTTTTATAGATTTTTAATGGGATTTTTTAAAAATATGTAAATAATTTATAAATATTCAAAAATGCTATAAAACGTTATTTTATTGCATTTTGACGATTCAAGGCATTTTCAAGGATTTTCTGAAAAACTATTTTTAGATAAAATATACCTATGAGTAAGCTTCTAAAAGAAAATCATAAATTTTGCTTACTTTTCCCATAAATTTCAATTGCAGAGAAATTCTATAAAGTGTGAAAATCTAAGTATTTTAGCTAAAAATGAGTTTTGCCAGAAAAGCACTCAAACGCTCTAAAACATCGAAATATGCAATAAAATACGATTTTAGCACATTTTTCTGAGCTTTTTAATGTTTCATGTATTTTTCGAAATAATATGAAATATTCTATAAAAATTATTGATTTTTATAGATTTTTAATAGGATTTTTAAAAATATGTAAATAATTATAAATATTCAAAAATGCTATAAAACTTATTTTATTGCATTTTTGACGATTCAAGGCATTTTCAAGTTTTCTGAAAAACTATTTTTTTAGATAAAATATACCTATAAGTAAGCTTCCTAAAAGAAAATCATAAATTTGCTTACTTTTCCCATAAATTTCAATTGCAGTATTTTAGCTGAAAAATGAGTTTTGCCAGAAAAGCACTCAAACCGCTCTAAAACGTCGAAATATGCAATAAAATATGATTTTAGCACATTTTTCTGAGCTTTTTAATGTTTCATGTATTTTTCGAAAATAATATGAAATATTCTATAAAAATATTGATTTTTATAGATTTTTAATGGGATTTTTAAAAATATGTAAATAATTTATAAATATTCAAAAATGCTATAAAACGTTATTTTATTGCATTTTTTGACGATTTAAGGCATTTTCAAGGATTTTCTGAAAACTATTTTTAGATAAAATATACCTATAAGTAAGCTTCCTAAAAGAAAATCATAAAATTTTGCTTACTTTTCCCATAAATTTCAATTGCAGTAAAATTCTATTTAAAGTGTAAAATCAAGTATTTTAGCTGAAAAATGAGTTTTGCCAGAAAAGCACTCAAACGCTCTAAAACGTCGAAATATGCAATAAAATACGATTTTAGCACATTTTTCTGAGCTTTTAATGTTTCATGTATTTTTCGAAAATACATTGAAATATTCTATAAAAATATTGATTTTTATAGATTTTTAATGGGATTTTTTTAAAAATATGTAAATAATTTATAAATATTAAAAATGCTATAAAACGTTATTTTATTGCATTTTTTGACGATTCAAGGCATTTTCAAGGATTTTCTGAAAAACTATTTTTTTAGATAAAATATACCTATAAGTAAGCTTCCTAAAAGAAAATCATAAAATTTTGCTTACTTTTCCCATAAATTTCAATTGCAGTAGAAATTCTATTTAAAAGTGTGAAAATCTAAGTATTTTAGCTGAAAAATGAGTTTTGCCAGAAAAGCACTCAAACCGCTCTAAAACGTCGAAATATGCAATAAAATACGTTTTAGCACATTTTTCTGAGCTTTTTAATGTTTCATGTATTTTTCGAAAATAATATGAAATATTCTATAAAAATATTGATTTTTATAGATTTTTAATGGGATTTTTAAAAATATGTAAATAATTAATAAATATTAAAAATGCTATAAAACGTTATTTTATTGCATTTTTTGACGATTCAAAGGCATTTTCAGGATTTTCTGAAAAACTATTTTTTTAGATAAAATATACCTATGAGTAAGCTTCCTAAAAGAAAATCATAAAATTTTGCTTACTTTTCCCATAAACTTCAATTGCAGTAGAAATTCTATTTAAAAGTGTGAAAATCTAAGTATTTTAGCTAAAAAATGAGTTTTGCCAGAAAAGCACTCAAAGCGCTCTAAAACATCGAAATATGCAATAAAATACGATTTTAGCACATTTTTCTGAGTTTTTTAATGTTTCATTTTTTTTGAAAATAATTAAAATTTTTTTAAAAATATTGTTTTTTATAGATTTTTAATGGGTTTTTTTAAAAATATGTAAAAAATTTTATAAATTTCAAAATGTATAAAACTTATTTTATTGCATTTTTTGACATTAAGGCATTTTCAAGGATTTTCAAAAAATTTTTTTTTAGTAAAATATACCTATAAGAAAGCTTCCTAAAAAAAATCAAAAAATTTTGTTATTTTTCCCCATAAATTCAATTGCAGAAAAATTTTAAAAAAGGGCTGAAAAAAATGAGTTTTGCCAAAAAAGCACTCAAATTTTAAAACCGAAATATGCAATAAAATAGATTTTAGCACTTTTTTCTGAGTTTTTTAATGTTTCATGATTTTCGAAAAAATATGAAATATTCTATAAAAATATTGATTTTTATAATTTTAAGGGGATTTTTAAAAATAGTAAATAATTTTAAATATTAAAATGCTATAAAACTTATTTTATTGCTTTTTTGACGTTTAAAACATTTTCAGGATTTTCTAAAAACTTTTTTTTGATAAAATTTTTTTTTTTTTTTTTTTTTTTTTTTTTTTTTTTTTTTTTTTTTTTTTTTTTTTTTTTTTTTTTTTTTTTTTTTTTTTTTTTTTTTTTTTTTTTTTTTTTTTTTTTTTTTTTTTTTTTTTTTTTTTTTTTTTTTTTTTTTTTTTTTTTTTTTTTTTTTTTTTTTTTTTTTTTTTTTTTTTTTTTTTTTTTTTAGCTAAAATGAGTTTTGCCAAAAAGCACCAACCTCTAAAACTAAATATGCAAAATACGTTTTGCACTTTTCTGAGCTTTTAAGGGGGGGGGGGGAAAAAAAAAAAAAAAAAAAAAAAAAAAAAAAAAAAAAAAAAAAAAAAAAAAAAAAAAAAAAAAATGATTTTGGGGCCGAAAAGACTAAACCTCAAACGTCAAATAGCAATAAATAATTTTAGAATTTTCTGATTTTAATGTTTCATGTTTTTTGAAAATAATTAAATATTTATAAAAATATGATTTTTATAGATTTTTGGGTTTTTAAAAATATTAAATAATTAATAATATTCAAAAGCTATAAAATTATTTATTCATTTTTGACGATTAAATTTCAAGGATTTTAAAACTATTTTTAGATAAAATATCCTATAGTAAGTTCCAAAAGAAAATATAAAATTTTGTTATTTTCCCATAAATTTCATGCATAGAAATTCTTTTAAAAGTGTAAAATCTAATTTTAGCTAAAAATGAGTTTTCCAGAAAGCCCAAACGTTAAAACTCGAAATATGCAAAAAATACGATTTTGCACATTTTCTGAGTTTTAATTTTCATTTTTTCGAAAATAATGAAATTTCTATAAAATTTGATTTTATAGTTTTTAATGGGATTTTAAAAATTGTAAAATATAAAATAAAAATGCTATAAATTTTTTATTGCATTTTTGACGTTTGGATTTTCAAGTTTTCAAAAACTTTTTTAGAAAAACCTTCCTAAAGAAAATAAAAATTTTGCTTATTTCCATAATTCAATTCAGTAGAAATTTTTTAAAATTAAAATCTGTTTTTACTAAAATGGTTTTGGAAAAATCAAACCTCTAAACTCAAATATAAAAAATAATTTGCACTTTTCTGAGCTTTTAATGTTTATGTTTTTTCGAAAAAATTGAAATATTCTAAAAAATATTGTTTTTATAGATTTTAATGGGTTTTTAAAATTGTAAATAATTATAAATATTAAAACATAAAATTATTTTTGCTTTTTGCATTAAAGGCATTTTCAAGTTTTCAAAACATTTTGAAAAATATACCTATAGTAACTTCAAAAGAAAATCAAAAATTTTGCTTATTTTCATAAATTCAATTGCAGAAAATTCTTTAAAAGTGTAAATCTAAGTATTTTGAAAAATGAGTTTTCAGAAAGCACCAAACCCTAAAACTCGAAATATGCAATAAAATACGTTTTAGCACATTTTCTGATTTTAATGTTTCATGTATTTTTCGAAAATAATTAATATTCTAAAAAATATTGATTTTATAGATTTTTAATGGGTTTTTTTA
>WNWK01040017.1:0-17178 GCA_009830355.1 Cherax destructor | reverse complement strand
GGTTCTTCAGAATGAGCTGAGGTATGAGTGTGCCACTTACCATAATATTCAACACATCCCTTGAAAATGGGCAGATAACTGAGGTATGGAAGAAGGCCAACGTAGTCCCCATCTTTAAAAAAGGAGACAGAAAAGAGGCACTAAACTATAGACCGGTGTCACTTACATGTATAGTGTGCAAAGTCCTGGAGAAAATCATCAGGAAAAGAATGGTGGAGCACCTCGAGCTGAACAGGATAATAAACACCAGACAGCACGGATTCCGGGAAGGCAAATCCTGTGTAACAAACCTCCTAGAGCTCTATAATAAAGAAACAGATGTAAGGCAAGAGAGAGAAGGGTGGATTGATTGCATTTTCCTGGACTGCAGTAAGGCCTTCGACACAGTTCCTCACATGAGATTAGTAAAGAAGTTGGAAGAACAAGCATGTATAACAGGAAGGGCACTGGAATGGATCATGGAATACCTCACAGGGAGGCAACAACGGGTCATGGTGCGTGATGAGGTATCACAGTGGGCGCCTGTGACGAGCGGCGTACCGCAAGGGTCAGTCCAAGGACCAGTGTTATTCTTGGTATATGTAAATGACATGACGGATGGGATAGACTCAGAAGTATCTCTGTTCGCAGATGATGTGAAATTAATGAGAAGAATCACATCAGAGGCGGTCCAAGCAGGACTGGACAATCTTGACATCTGGTCTAGCAACTGGCTTCTCGAATTCAATCCCACCAAATGCAAAGTCATGAAAATCGGAGAAGGGCAAAGAAGACCGCTGACAGAGTACAGGCTAGGAGGACAAAGACTACAAACCTCGGCAAAGGAGAAAGACCTTGGGGTGAGTATAACGCCAAGCACGTCTCCGGAGACATACATCAACCAGATAACTGCGGCAGCATATGGGCGACTGGCAAACCTAAGATTAGCATTCCGTTACCTTAACAAGGAATCGTTCAAGACACTGTACACTGTGTACGTCAGGCGCATACTAGAATATGCAGCACCAGTCTGGAACCCACAACTGGTCAAGCACGTAAAGAAACTAGAGAAAGTGCAAAGGTTTGCGACAAGGTTAGTTCCACAACTCAGGGGTCTGTCCTATGAAGAAAGGTTGAGGGAAATAGGACTAACAACACTGGAGGAAAGAAGGGTCAGATGAGACATGATAACGACATACAAAATACTGCGGGGAATCGACAATGTAGACAGTGCCAGGATGTTCCAGAGAGGGAACACAGAAACAAGGGGACACAACTTGAAGCTAAAGACTCAGATGAGTCAAAAGGATGTTAGGAAGCATTTCTTCAGCCACAGAGTAGTCAGGAAGGGGAATAGTCTAGAGAAAGATATAGTGGAGGCAGGAACCATACGTAGTTTTAAGACGAGGTATGATAAAGCTCATGGAGCAGGGAGAACAGAGACCCAGTAGCGGACAGCGAAGAGGCGGGGCCTGGAGCTGAGTCTCGACCCCTGCAACCACAATTAAGTGAGTACAAAGATTTGCAACAAGATTAGTTCCAGAGCTAAGTGCATGTCTTACAAGAAGTTAGTGGAAATCGATCTGACGACACTGAAGGACAGGAGAGATAGGGAGGGATATGATAACGACATTTAAAATACTGAGAGGAATCGACAAGGTGGACAGAGACAGGATGTTCCAGAGATGGGACACAGCAACAAGTGGTCACAGTTGGAAGTTGAAGACTCAGATGAATCACAGGGATGTTAGGAAGTATTTCTTCAGTCACAGAGTTGCCAGGAAGTGGAATAGTCTGGGAAGTGATGTGGTTGAGGCCGGATCCATAAATAGCTTTAAGAAGAGGTATGATAAAGCTAATGGAGCAGGAAGAGTGACCTAGTACTGACCAATGAAGAGGCAAGGCCAGGAGCTGTGAATCGACCCCTGCAACCACAACTAGGTGAGTACAATTAATGAGTACACACACACACCACACTCACACGTATCGACTGACACAGGGCAGGTGTCAGTGGTCTGGAAAACTACAAACGTAGTCACAATAATCAAAAGGGTGGCATTAAATTACAGATCAGTATCACTAACTTGCATAGTATGTGAGGTTTTGGAGAAAATTATGAGGAGAAGAGTAGTGGAGCACCTGGCAAGTGGAATCATAAACATAAACAAGAACGATTTTTGAGATGGTAAATCCTGTCTCACAAATCTGCTTGGGTTCTAAAGTAAAGTAACAAAAAATAGGCAGGAGAGGGATCGGTGAACAGTATATTTTTGGATTTCAAGCATCGTTCTATGCACAAAATTACAGGAAAATCACTACAGTGGATCAAGGAGAACTTAAGAGGAAGGAAGCAACGAGTTACTGTCTGAAAGGAGTTGTGAGAATGGACGAGTTTGACAAGTGGGGTTCCACTAGGGTCCGTTTTGAAAATAGGAGAAGAGCTAAGACGTTCTGAAACAGTGTACAGAGACTCAGGGTACAACGGCTGCAAACTTCCATCAAGGAGAAGGACCTCAGGCTGAGCATAGTGTCGAGCATTTCGTTTGAAGTAGACATTAATCGAATAACCGCTGCAGCAAACGAGAGATAGGCAAATTTAAGGGTAGCTTTCAGGAATATCCACAAGGAGGTATTCACAGTCTTATACGTAACGTGTGTCAGGCCCATCATAGAGTATGTAGCGCTTGTATAGAACTCTCATTGGGTTAAGCATGTAATGATACGAAAAAACGTTCAACGGTTTGCAACGAAACTAGTCCCAGAGATGAGGGGTATGACCTATGAGGAGATGCTAGAGGAGCTAAACCTGACGACACTAGAGGAAAGAAGGATCAGAAGTGACACGATTACCAGTTACAAAATATTAAGAGGAACTGACAAGGTGGACAAGTAGTCTCTCTCTGAGAGGCAGGTTTCAGGTACACGAGGTCACAACTGGAGGTTAAATGCACAGATGAATCACAGGGATCTTAGGAAATACTTCGTTAGCCTTAGTCTGGAAGTGACGTCACGTAGAAAGCGAAGTAGCAGAGGCAGAATTAATGCATTTACAATAGGTAGGATAGGGCTCACTCAGCAGGATATAGTGAAACCAGTAACGGCCAACAGAGGCGGGGCCAAGAACTGAGACTCCGCCCCTGCAATCATAATTAGGTGAGTGAAATTAGGTGACTACACACACACACACAGACATACGCAAATGGAGAACTAAAAGAAACATGATCATGACAGTTAAAATATTTGTGACAATAGACCGGGTAAAAGGTCATATTGGTTCACAGAATAGAACAGAACGACGTCAAGCTGATAGATAAATAAAATTCAGATAAGTACAAGTAATATGAAGACTATTATAATATACAAACATACAGATAGTTTATGTTACCTAAAGGTAATACATAATAAATGAAGCTGGAAATAACTAATATCAAATAGGAAATTACAAAATTGTAATTAAACTCAAACAAAATCTCCAAACAAAATTTAAATTTCTGCAAGATAAAAGCACTATAAACACGGTCTGTCTCCACTAGTAAGCCACGACTCCTTCCCCACATTACCATCATTACATAACTGATGTTCTCCTTACCTCTCACACCTGAGTCTCTCTCTGCTAGCACATTAGATATTGCCAGCTGGTTGAGCAGGAGGCTGTTGGATAATTCCTGTAAAATCTGTGTTGACTCAGCAGCCGCTGCAACAGCCAGCACCAGAAGCTGCACGCACCTGAATGTTGCCATGGTGACCTCCCAGGGATGTGTTGCTGTTGCAGAGTGGTGATGATTGCACTGTTGATCCTGGCTTTATACTTACCAACACACACACACACACACACACACACACACACACCAGAGATGGGACACAACAACAAGGGGACACAGATGGAAGTTGAAGACTCAGATGAATCACAGAGATGTTAGGAAGTATTTCTTCAGTCACAGAGTTGTCGGGAAGTGGAATAGTTTAGGAAGCGATGTAGTGGAGGCAGGCTCTATACATAGCTTTAAGCAGAGGTATGATAAAGCTCATGGCGCAGGAGAGTGAACCCAGTAGCGGCCAGCCTGAAGTGCAGGGACTCCAGGAGTTTGCTCAGAGCGTGCATGATCACGACCTAGGTATACAACAGAGACACACACACACACACACACAGGATAGTTAGAGGAGACATGATAACGACATATAAAATACTGCGTGGAATAGATAAGGTGGACGGAGACAGGATGTTGCAGAGAGGGGAAACAGAAACAAGGGGTCACAATTGGAAGTTGAAGACTCAGACGAGTCAAAGGTATGTTAGGAAGCATTTCTTCAGTCATAGAGTTGTCAGGAAGTGGAATAGTTTAGCAAGTGATGTAGTGGAGGCAGGAACCATACATAGCTTTAAGACAAGGTATGATAAAGCTTATGGAGCAGGGAGAGAGAGGACCTAGTAGCGGTCAGTGAAGAGGCGGGGCCAGGAGCTACGTCTCGACCCCTGCAACCAAAATTAGGTGAGTACATACAGGGACCAGGCGTGGGCGAGTGACAGCTTCAGTGCTCTATGAATTTAAGTGCTACCTAAGGTCACTGTAGGGGTCATTAGGTGTGTCAGGGTAGTGAACAATCCTTGAAGTAATTTACAAGTTGCCCTGAGCCACATAAGTGTGGAGAGAGCCACAATTTTATAAGTGATATTTGTTGGTGCAAGTCAGAGGCAGCCCAGTGGTGCAGGCGACGTTGGTGGTGCAAACGATGGGTAGCCTAGTGTGTGCAGGCGACGTTGGTGGTGAAGTCGGAGTAGCCTAGTGTGCAGCTACGTTGGTGGTGAGTCGAGGGCAGCCTAATGTGGTGCAGGCGACGTTGGTGGTGCAAGTCAGAGAAGGCAGCCTAGTGTGGTGCAGGCCACGTTGGTGGTGCAAGTCAGAGGGCAGCCTAGTGTGGTGCAGGCGACGTTTCCACGTGTCACCAAGAAAGATAATAAAGTGAAATTAATGTGTGACCAGGGAATAGGTTATATTATATATCGAGAAGAAACAGAGGTAGATATACGCCAGGACATCACAACGAGTCTACAGGCTGCTACAGGCTGCTACAGGCTGCTTCGCAATTATCTCACCTATGCGTGGTTTTCGGTGAGTCGGGTGTGAGTTCCAGTTAACCGCCAAGCAATTTGTGAAAGGTCCTACACTCCTAGTACGATAAAGAATAGGATATCAAGTACTCAATAACGAATAGCAATTGGTAATTTATAGCAGAACCAGGGTGGGCAGACAGGTGTCTATTAGACTAGGGAGAAGGATAAGCATAGGAGACAAACTTGAAGGTAGTTGTGGGTCAGGTCAGGTCAGAGGAGCACAGAAGACCACGTGTCACACACAATCTCCACATACACACTCATGCACCATAACACACAATCCCACCCACTACTTTTCACACAATAAACCCACACTCATCTAGTTCACACACACACGTTCACAGCCACACACAGACCACACACACATTCCCACACACATGTATACCCACACTAAGGAATCATTCAAGACTCTGTACACCATATACGTCAGGCCCATACTGGAGTATGCAGCACCAGTTTGGAACCCACACCTGGTCAAGCACGTCAAGAAATTAGAGAAAGTGCAAAGGTTTGCAACAAGACTATAAGGGGATTGTCCTACGAAGAAAGGTTAAGGGAAATCGGCCTGACGACACTAGAGGACAGGAGGGTTAGGGGAGACATGATAACGGCATATAAAATACTGCGAGGAATAGATAAGGTGGACAGAGACAAGATGTTCCAGAGAGGGGACACAAAAACAAGGGGTCACAATTGGAAGTTGAAGACTCCTATGAGTCAAAGGGATGTTAGGAAGTATTTCTTCAGGCATAGAGTTGTCAGGAAATGGAATATCCTAGAAAGCGACATAGTGGAGGCAGGAACCATACATAGTTTTAAGACGAGGTTTGATAAAGCTCATGGAGCAGGGAGAGAGAGGACCTAGTAGCAATCAGTGAAGAGGCGTGGCCAGGAGCTATGAATCGACCCCTGCAACAACAAATAGGTGAGTACAAATAGGTGAGAACATACTCTCTCCCCTGCACCCACCCCCACCTCTCTCCCACCCCCTCCCCTGATCCCCTCTTTCTTTCCCACCCTCCTCCTTTTCTCCCCCTCCCTCTTTCCCCCTCTCCCTTTCCCATTCTCCCCTTTACTTCTCCCTCTCTCTCTCTCCCCATATTCCCTCCTCTTTTCCCTTCCCAACCTCTCTCCCATTTTGCCACTGTCTCTTGCTTTCCCATCTCCCTCCCTCTGCCACACACACACACACACACACACACACACTCATGGAGCAGGAAGAGTGACCTAGTGGTGACCAGTGAAGAGGCGGGGCCAGGAGCTGTGAATAACCAATAAATGAGAGGAGTGGAATGAAAGAATCAAGGAGACATCCCCAGACATAATTGCACTCACAGAAACGAAACTCACCAGGATGATAACGGATGCAATCTTTCCACCTGGATATCAGATCCTGAGGAAAGATAAAGGGAGCAGAGGGGAAGGAGGAGTTGCACTGTTCATTAGAAACCGGTGGGGATTTAAGGAAATGGAAGGAATGGATGGAATGGGCGAAAGGAACTACATAGTAGGAACATGTAGTAATTGCAAGGTGTTAATTGCAGTGATGTACAACCTGCCACATAACTGTAGGAGGCCAAGAGAAGAATATGGAGAGAGCAACAGGGCAATGGTAGACACACTAGCTGAGGTGGCCAGAAGAGCTCACACGGGTAAAGCAAAGTTACTAGTTATGGATGATCTCAATCACAAGGAGATTGACTGGTAAAACCTGGAGCCCCATGTGGTACTGGAAAACCTCATGCATCAACAAGTTAGAGACACTACCAGAGAGAGAAGTGAGGATGAACCAGCAAGATTGGACCTAGTATTCACCTTGAGTAATTCGGACATATAGGATATCACATACGAAGGGCTAGTGATCATGTGGTTCTGCACTTTGAATACATAGTTGAGCTACAAGTGGAGAGAGTAGCAGGAATAGGATGGAAGAAGCCAAACTACTAAAGGGGAGACTACACAGGCAGGAGGAACTTTCTGCAAGACGTTTAGTGGGAGAGAGAATTGGCAGGAAAACCAGTAAAAGAAATGATGGACTATGTGACAATAAAATACAATGAGGCAGAGATGGGGTTCGTTCCCAAAGGCAACAGAAATAATGGAAAGACCTGAACGAGTGCTTGGTTCACTCAAAAGTGGAGGGAGGCAAAAAGTAATTGCATTAGAGAATGGAAAAAGTACAGAAGACAAAGGACCCAGGAAACTAAAGAGATTAGGCACAGATAAGAAGGGAGGCTCGGCAACAATGCTAACATGACATAGCAACGAAAGTCAAGTGTGATCCGAAGCTGTTGTATAACCATATCAAGAGGAAAGCAACAGTCAAGGACCAGGTAATCTGGCTGATGAAGGAAGGTGGATAGTTCACAAGAAACGACAAAGAAATGTGTGAGGAGCTCAGCATAAGATTTAAAGAAGTATTTACAGTGAAGACAGGAAGGACTCCAGGAAATACACTAACAAGGGATACACCAAGAAGTTATGGATGAAATACACACAACCGAGGAGGAGATGAAGAAGGCGCTATGTGAACTTGATACCTCAAAGGCGGTGGGACAGGACATCTCTGCATCAGTCCTTAGAGAGGGAGCAGAGATGCTGTGCCACTAACAAAAATCTTCAACACATCCATTGAAACTGGGCAACTACCAGAGGTATGAAAGATGGCAAATGTAGTCCCAGTCGTTAAGAAAGGAGACAGAATCGAGGCATTAAACTACAGACCTGTGTCACTGACGTGTATAGTATGCAAAGTCATGGAGAAGATTATCAGGAGGAGAGTGGTGGAGCACCTGGGAAAAACAAGCTCATAAACGACAACCAGCACGGTTTCAGGGAAGGAAAATTCTGTGTCACAAACCTACTGGAGTTTTATAACAAGGTAACGGAAGTAAGACACGAGAAAGACACAGGAAAGGCAATGCAATGGATCAGAGAATCTCTGACAGGGAGACGTCAACTAGTCATGGTACGTGACGAGGTGACAGAGAGGGCGCCTGTGATGAGCGAGGTTCCACAGGGGTCAGTCCTAGGACCTGTGCTGATTTGGTATACGTGAATGACATGATGGAAGGGATGGACTCAGAAGTGTCACTGTTTGCAGATGATGTGAAGTTAATGAGGAGAATTAAATCGGATGAGGATCAGGTGGGATTACAGAGAGACCTGAACAGGCTACAAGCCTAGTCCTGTAACTGGTTCCTTGAATTTAACCCCGCCAAATGAAGATCGGGGAAGGGCAAAGAAGACCGCAGACAGAGTATAGTCTAGTTGGCCAAAAACTGCAAATCTTACTCAAGGAAAAAGATCTTGGAGTGAGTATAATACCGAGCACATTTCCTGAGGCACACATCAACCAGATAATTGTTGCAGCATATGGGCGCCTGGCAAACCTATGAATAGCGTTCCGATAACTCAGTAAGGAATCGTTCAAGACTCTGTACACCTCTGTACAGGGATGTTAGGAAGTATTTCTTCAGTCACAGAGTTGTCAGGAAGTGGAATAGTCTGGGAAGTGATGTAGTGGAGGCAGGATCCATACATAGCTTTAAAAAGAGGTATGATAAAGCTCATGGAGCAGGAAGAGTGACCTAGTAACGACCAGTGAAGAAGCAGGGCCAGGAGCTGTGACTCAACCCCTGCAACCACAACTAGCACTAGTACACACATACGAATCGACTGACACAGGGCAGCTGCTAGTAGTCTGGAAAACTGCAAATGTAGTCACAATAATCAAAAGGGTGGCATTAAATTACTAAGAGGAGCTAAAAGGAGCTAAGAGGATTGTCCTACGAAGAAAGATTAAGGGAAATCGGGCTGACGACACTGGAGGACAGGTTGGTTAGGGGAGACATGATAACAACATATAAAATACTGAGAGGAATGTGGACAAAGGCAGGATGTTCCAGAGAGGGACACAGAAACAAGGGGTCACAATTGGAAGTTGAAAAGACTGATGAGTCAAAGGGATGTTAGGAAGTATTTCTTCAGTCATAGAGTTGTCAGGAAATGGAATAGCCTAGAAAGTGACGTAGTGGAGGCAAGAACCATACATAGTTTTAAGACGGTTTGATATAGCTCATAGACCAGGAAGAGAGAGGAACAAGTAGCAATCAGTGAAGAGGCTGGTCTAGGAGCTATGAATCGACCCGTGCAACTACAAATAAGTGAGTACACACTCACACACATACACTGGCAACTGCAGTGGAGGGAGCTGTTAGGGCTTTAAACTAGAAAAAGTTAGTGGTATGGGTTATGGGGGGAAAACAGTGAAGTCACTGGGTAGTAATGTTATGAATTTTGGGGGGAACTAGTAATAGGCAGAATAAGGTGGATATTGGAGAGTCAGTGGCACTAGGTGACAAGGACAGCAATAGGTATAGTGGCAAAACAGAAATGAACAAGAAGAGTAAAGAGAAGGGAGGTTTTCTGAACATTTTTTATACTAATAGTCGTAGTGCGAGAAATAAGATGGACGAATTGAGATTAGTTGCAAGTGCAAGTAATATTGATGTTTTTGTATTAACTGAGACGTGGTTTAATATGAAATATCGGGACATGCCTGCTGAATGTCACATTCAGGGTTTTAAATTGTTCCAAGTAGACAGAAGTATCGGGAAGGGGGGTGGGGTGGCACTCTATGTCCGTGATCATTTAAATTGTTGCATAAAAACGGGTATAAAGTCTGAAATAAAACATACAGAGTCTGTCTGGATAGAATTTTCAGAGGGGTGTGAAAAATTGATTTTAGGCGTGATATATCGTCCTCGAAACTTAAATAGGGAACAAGGGAGACTACTTTGGGAGGAAATTGTTAAGGACACAAGGCATGATAACGTAGTGATTCTAGAGGACTTTAACTTTAGTCAGATTGATTGGAATTTATTGACAGGTAATTTAGAATCAAACGACTTTTTAGAAGTAGTTCAGGATTTTTTTTTGAAGCAGTTTGTGACAGAACCTACAAGAGGAAATAACCTACTTGACTTAGTTCTGGCAAACAAGGAATCCCTTGTTAATAATTTAGAAATTACAGAGGAACTCGGCACAAGCGACCACAAGTCAATTACCTTTACCATTGAATAGATGTATGATAGTAGGGATAATCCAGTAACAGTCCCAAACTTTCGCTTAGCAGATTATAATGTGCTTAGAGAACATTTATCAACTGTGGACTGGGGTAAAGTAGAGAACTATCAATATGACAGCTTTTTTAACACTATACAGCCAGCCCAAAGAACATTTATCTCATATAAAGAAATTAGATCAAGTAGAAATGACTCAAAATGGATGAATAATAGGCTCAAATATCTTTTAGGGCAGAAGAAATGAATTTATAGGCGCATAAATAGAGGTGAGGGTCACCTTATAAATCAGTATACTAACATTAAGAGGGACGTTAAAAAGGGTATAAGAAAAGCTAAACGGGACTATGAAATTAAAGTTGCTAGGGATTCAAAAACTAACCCAAAAAGTTTTTTTTAGGTTTACAGAACAAAAGTTAGGGACAAGATAGGTCCCCTTAAAATAACTCTGGGCATCTTACTGACAAGGAGAATGATATGTGCTCTATTTTTAATAATTATTTTCTCTCGGTTTTCACACAGGAAGACACTAATAATATCCCAGTAAATAATTTTTATAGTGGCCTTGAAGAAGATAAATTATGTAATATCACAGTCACTAGCGAAATGGTTATGAAACTAGTAGACCGAATGAAACAAAATAAATCGCCGGGTCCTGATGAGCTTTTTTGCAAGGGTTCTTAAGGAATGCAAAATGGAACTCTGTGAACCAATATCTAACATTTTTAATTTATCTCTTCAAACAGGTGTAGTGTCTGATATGTGGAAGATGGCTAATGTAATTCCTATTTTTAAAGCAGGGTACAAGTCCCTACCATCAAATTACCGCCCAATAAGCCTGACCTCAATTGTTGGCAAATTACTAGAGTCAATTATAGCTGATATTATTAGAAGCCATCTAGATAACCATAATTTGATTAGTGATACTCAGCATGGATTCACGAGGGGCCGTTCCTGCCTATCTAATTTATAAACCTTCTTCAGTAAAGCTTTTGAGGCTGCTGATCACGATAAAGAATTCAATATTGTTTATTTAGATTTTAGTAAGGCTTTTGATAGAGTACCGCACCAGAGACTGTTAAAGAAAGTGGCAGCTCGTGGCATTGGGGGAAAAGTGCTGTCATGGATCGAGTCATGGCTCACCAATAGGAAGCAGAGAGTGTGCATATATGGGGTTAAATCCGAGTGGGGATCTGTAACAAGTGGAGTTCCACAGGTATCAGCCTTAGGCCCGTTGTTGTTTATAATATATATCAATGATCTTGATGAGGGAATTACTAGTGATATGAGCAAATTCGCCGATGACACGAAGATAGGTAGGATAATTGATTCAAACGTAGATGTCACTGAACTTCAGGAGGATTTAGACAAACTTAATTCCTGGTCAGAAAGTGGCAAATACAGTTGAATGTAGAAAAATGCAAGGTTCTGAAGCTCGGGAGTGTCCATAACCCAAGCACTGATAAGTTAAAAAAACGTAGAACTTAGCCATACAGATTGCGAAAAGGACTTGGGGGTTATGGTAAGCAGCAACCTTAAACCAAGACAGCAATGCCTAAGCTTACGTAATAAGGCAAACAGATTACTAGGATTTATATTAAGAAGTGTAAGCAACATCGTTAGTAAGGCCTCACGTAGATTACGCAGCTCAGTTCTGGTCTCCATATTACAGAATGGATATTAATTCGTTAGAAAACATTCAGCTTAGAATGACTAAATTAATACATAGCATTAGAAATCTTCTGTATGAAGAAAGATTGAAGACCCTAAAATTACATTCACTTGTAGGACGAAGAATGAGGGGAGACATGATCGAGGTATACAAGTGAAAAATGGGTATTAGCAAAGGGGATATAAATGAGGTCTTGAGGATATCTCTCTGAGAGAACCCGAAATAATGGATTCAAATTAGATAAGTTTAGATTTAGAAAGGATATAGGAAAGTATTGGTTTGGAAATAGGGTAGTTGATGAGTGGAACAGTCTGTCTAGTAGGGTTATTGAAGCAAGGACCTTGGGTGGTTTCAAATTTAGGTTTGATAAATTCATGAGTGAGAGGGGTTGTATTTGAGTGGGAATTGCACATGAGTAAATATAATTATCAAAGCTTATTTCTTGGGTAGCATTGAAGATTGGGTTGAACAAATATTCTGTTAGTGGGATGGAATGTGAAGGATTTGCCTAGTATGGGCCAACAGGCCTGCTGCAGTGTTCCTCCTTTCTTATGTTCTTATAGCGACATATAAAATACTGAGAGGAATTGACAAGGTGGACAGAGACAGAATGTTCCAGAGATGGGACACAGCAACAAGGGAACACAGTTGGACGTTGAAGACTCAGATGAATCACAGGGATGTTAGGAAGTATTTCTTCAGTCACAGAGTGGTCAGGAAGTGAAATAGCTTGGGAAGTGATGTAGTGGAGACATGATCTATTCATAGCTTTAAGAAGAGGTATGATAAAGCTCATGGCGCAGGAAGTGACCCAGTAGCGGCCAGTGAAGAGGCGAGGCCAGGAGCTATGACTCGACTCCTGCAACCACAACTAGGTGAGTACTAGGTGAGTACATACACACAAACAAACAAACAGTTCGGTTTCCATGACATGTATACCGTAGAAGGTAACTGAGAAGATAGACAGGAGAGTGGTAGAGCACTTGATGAGGAATGCTTTCATAAATAAGCAGTCATGGCAATGAGGCAGGAGAGAGATTGTATTTCTTAGACCCCAAGAAGGATTATGATACTCAACCAACATAGGACTCGGACAAAAACTTGAGAAATTGACTGGAGTAACTAGGAACGTTCTCCGGCAGATTAAGGAATATATTTTTAGTAAAAGAAAGCGGAAATGGATTTTCCGGAGAGCGATGTTAGAATGGGTAAGAGTAACAAGCGGTAATAAGATCAGTATTCGTACCAGCACTGTTTCTGGTCTCTGACTTACATAACAGATAGACTTGAGTCAGATGTATATCTGTACGCTGATGTTAAACTAATATGAATACAAATAGATAAGGACTGGACAAACTGCAGGATTGGTCAGATAAGTATTCAATCCCGGCAAATGCAAGGTTATTGAGATTGGGGAAGATGCCAGATGACTGGACAAAGGCTGCAGACCTAACAGAGAGAAGAACCTGAGAATAAGTCTAGTAATAATATTGGTAGAATTACCAACAATGAGAGGTAAAAGGACACAAGTGCAACTAATGCGGCATCTCATTGTGGCAATAAAATGTCAAATTAGTTACACTTGTGTTCTTGTACCTAACAGTAAGTATAGCTTCATAGCATATTACCAGAGGTTCACATCAATCAAATAACTCCTGCAGCCAATGTTCATCTAAGGAAACCTGAGAGGCCTTCAAGAATCTCAACAAAGTCATTCTGGCACTTTATACAACATATATCAGGTGTTACAGTATCAAGGTAGGAGGAGGAATGGAGTATATATAAGAATACAGGTAATGAAGAAGGGGTAGGAGGAGGTATGGAGGAATGGCAAATGTAGTCCCAGTTTTTAAGAATGGAGAGAGACACGAGACATTAAACTACAGACCAGTGTCACTGACGTGTATAGTATGCAAAGTCATAG
Organism: Cherax destructor; assembly: GCA_009830355.1. Lineage (NCBI taxonomy): Eukaryota > Metazoa > Arthropoda > Malacostraca > Decapoda > Parastacidae > Cherax > Cherax destructor. The sequence continues at coordinate 3,406 of WNWK01040017.1, read as the reverse complement.
AGAAGATTATCAGGAGAGTGGTGGAGCACCTAGAAAGACACAAGCTTATAAAATCAACCAGCACAGTTTCAGGGAAGGAAAATCCTGTGTCACAAACCTACTGGAGTTTAATGACAAGGTAACAGAAGTAAGACACCAGAGAGGTGAATAGACTGCATTTTCTTGGACTGCAAGAAAGCCTTCGACTCAGTTCCTCACAAGAGGATAATGCAAAAGTTAGAGGAAAGGCACTGCAATGGATCAAAGAATATCTGACAGGGAGGCAACAACGAGTCATGGTACGTGACGAGGTGTCAGAGTGGGCGCTGTGACAAGCGGAGTACCACAGGGTCCTAGGACCTGTGCTGTTTTTGGTGTATGTGAATGACATAACGAAAGGGATAGACTCGGAAGTGTCCCTGTTTGCAGATGATGTGAAGTTAATGAGGAAAATTAAATCGGTCGAGGATCAGGCAGAACTACAAAGAGACCTGGACAGGCTACAAGCCTGATCCCGCAAATGGCTCCTTGAATTTAACCCCGCCAAATGCAAAGTCCTGAAGATCGGGGAAGAGCAAAGAAGACCGCAGACAGAGTATAGTCTAGGTGGCTAAAAACTGCAAACCTCACTCAAGGAAAAAGATCTTGGGGTGAGTATAATACCGATCACATCTCCTGAGGCGCACATCTATCAGATAACTGCTGCAGCATATGGGCGTCTGGCAAACCTAAGAATAGCGTTCCAATACCTCAGTAAGGAATCGTTCAAGACTCTGTACACCATATACGTCATGCTCATACTGGAGTATGCAGCACAAGTTTGAATCCACAACTGGTCAAGCACATAAAAAATTTAGAGAAAGTGCAAAGGACTAGTTCCAGTGCTAAGAAGAAGAAGAACCTTCCCCTGACTCTCCTGGAGGACAGGAGGGTCAGAAGAGACATGCAAACGACATATAAAATACTGCGAGTAATTGACATGGTGGACAAAGACAGGATGTTCCAGAGATGGAGCACAAAAACAAGGGGCTACAATTGGATGTTGAAGACTCCTATGAGTCAAAAGGATGTTAGGAAGTATTTCTTCAGTCATAGAGTTGTCAGGAAGTGGAATAGCCTAGAAAGTGACGTAGTTGAGGCAGAAACCATACATAGTTTTAAGACGAGGTTTGATAAAGCTCATGGAGCAGGAAGAGAGAGATGACCTAGTAGCAATCAGTGAAGAGGCGGGGCCAGGAGCTATGAATCCACCCCTGCAACCACATCAAGGTGAGTACAACTACGTGAGTACACACACAGTAGGGACTACGCCAGCGCGAGTCACAACTTTAGTGCTCAGTGTTTTTGAGGGCTACCCATAGTTACTGCAGGAGTCATTAATTGTGTCAGGGTAGTGAACAACCCTTGACGTGGTTTCCAAGTTGCCCTGAGCCACATAAGTGTGGGGAGAGCCACAGTGTTATAAGTGAACTTGAAAGTGATATTGGCTGCGCAACTCAGAGATGGCAGCCTAGTGTGACGCAGGCGATAGTGCCCTATGTGCCACTCAAGAAAGATAAATTGAAACCAGTGACCAGTGAAAGAAGCACAGTAACTAGGAGTATATTATATAGAGAGAAGAAAGTGGGTGGAGATACGCCAGAACATCACAATGACCTGGAAAATCCGGTGGAGAGGGAAAACGGTACCGAAAGAGACAAACCAGACTTTAAAAGAGGAAACTACACGATCATGAGGAATTTCCTGCAGGAGGTTCAGTGGGAAAGGGAAATGGAAGGACAGACAATAAATGAAACGATGGAATACGTAGGGGCAAAGTGCAAGGAGGCAGAGGAACGGTTTATACCCAGAGGAAAAAGATTAAATGGGAAGGCCAGAAAGAGCCCCTGGTTTACCCAAAGGTGCAGGGAGGCGAAGACTCAGAGTGTCAAAGAATGGAAAAGGTACAGAAAGCAAAGAACCGAAGTAAACAAAGAGATTAGTAGAAGAGCTAGAAACGAGTATGCACAGGTACGGAGGGAGGCCCAGAAACAGTATGAAAACGACATAGCATCGAAAGTTAAGTCCGACCCGAAACTGATGTACAGTCACATCAGAAGGAAGACAACAGTCAAGGACCAGGTGATAAGGCTGAGGAGAGAAGATGGGGAACTCACAAGTAACGATCAAGAGGTATGTGAGGAGCTTAACTTGAGGTTTAACTATTCACAGTGGAGGAAGGAAGGCACCTGGGTAGACAGGACAGAGTGCGTCACCAACAAGGGATGTATCAAGTGCTAGAGGGCATACACACAACTGAGGAGGAGGTGAAGCAGTTACTCAGTGACCTTGATACCTCAAAGGCGATGGGTCCAGACAATATCTCCCCGTGGGTTCTTCGGGAAGGAGCTGAGGTACTGATTGTGCCACTTACCATAATATTCAAAACATCCCTTGAAAATGGGCAGCTACCTTAGGTATGGAAGAAGGCCAATGTAGTCCCCATCTTTAAAAATGGAGACAGAAAAGAGGCACTAAACAACAGACCGGTGTCACTTATGTGTATAGTGTGCAAAGTCCTGGAGAAAATCATCAGGAAAAGAATGGTGGAGCACCTCGAGCTGAACAGGATAATAAACACCAGCCAGAACGGATTCCGGGAAGGCAAATCCTGTGTAACAAACCTCCTAGAGTTCTATGATAAAGTAACAGAGGTAAGGCAAGAGAGAGAAGGGTGGGTTGATTGCATTTTCCTGGACTGCAGGAAGGCCTTCGACACAGTTCCTCACATGAGATTAGTAAAGAAGTTGGAAGAACAAGCATGTATAACAGGAAGGGCACTTGAATGGATCAGGGAATACCTCACAGGGAGGCAACAACGGGTCATGGTGCGTGATGAGGTATCACAGTGGGCGCCTGTGACGAGCGGTGTACCGCAGGGGTCAGTCCTAGAACCAGTGTTATGCTTGGTATATGTAAATGACATGACGGACGGGATAGACTCAGAAGTGTCTCTGTTCGCAGATGATGTGAAATTAATGAGGAGAATCACATCGGAAGAGGACCAAGTAGGACTTCAAACAGACCTGGACAAGCTTGACATCTGGTCTAGCAACTGGCTTCTCGAATTCAATCCCACCAAATGCAAAGTCATGAAGAACGGAGAAGGGCAAAGAAGACCACTGACAGAGTACAGGCTAGGCGGACAAAGGCTACAAACCTCGGCAAAGGAGAAAGACCTTGGGGTGAGTATAACGCCAAGCACGTCTCCGGAGGCACACATCAACCAGATAACTGCGGCAGCATATGGGCGTTCCATTACCTTAACAAGGAATCGTTCAAGACACTGTACACGGTATACGTCAGGCCCATACTAGAATATGCAGCACCAGTCTGGAACCCACACCTGGCCAAGCACGTAAAGAAACTAGAGAAAGTGCAAAGGTTT
>WNWK01040016.1:0-17179 GCA_009830355.1 Cherax destructor | reverse complement strand
TATATTAAAACTGAGTGATTTGTGATCACTTTCCCAAGCTCATCATTAACCTCAAGATTATTAATTAGCGATTCCTGCTGGCAAGAACCAAGTCTATCAGGTTATTTCCTCTAGTTGGTTCTGTAACCAACTGTTTCAAAAAAAAATCCTGAATCGTATCAAGAAAGTCACTTGACTCTAAATTTCCTGTCCAATTGCTCCAGTCAATTTGTCTAAAGTTGAAATCTCCCATTAGCACAACATTTTCATATGTAGATGCCTTACGAATTTCATCCCATAGAAGTTTACTGCACTCCCTATCAAGATTTGGGGGCCTGTAAATCACACCCAAGATAAGTTTTACACGGCCCTCAAGAAGCTGTAACCAAACAGATTCAGTGGCTGACGCTTCTAATTTTATATCTTGTCTAACACAACAATTTAAATTGTCTCTGACGTACATCCCCACTCCACCACCCTTCCTGTTGACCCTATCAGTGTGGAATAATTTATAGCCTTGTATGTGACATTCAGAAGGCAACTCTCTATCTTTCAGATTGAGCCAGGTCTCTGTTATAGCAATAATATCTATGTTTCCTGCACTTGCAATTAATCTTAACTCATCTATCTTATTTCTTACACTCCTGCTATTAGTATAGTAAACCTTAAGGGAGCTAGTCTCTTGTTTCCCTCTACTGTCTCCCTTTATTTGCTGACCTGATCCAATGTCTTTATTTGTAACTTTATGATGAATTTCTTTTATACACTTACTGTTTTCAGCCCTAGTGTTGCAAACTGACTGTTTCCCACACACACCCATACCTCTATCCTCTATCAGTTTAAAATCCTAGGCATGTCAGCAATGGCCCTCTCGATCGAGTTGGCAAGTGCTTCCACCCCTGTCCCAGAGAGATGTACCCCATCCCTTGCATACATATCATGTTTGCCATAAAAGTTGTCCCAGTTGTCAATGAATGGGATTGCAAGTTCCTTGCAGTATCTGTCTAGTGAAGGGCACTGGGGAGTGATGGGTACTGAGGAGTGATGGGGATCTGGAGTGATGGGTACTGGGGAGTGATGGGGACGGGGAGTGAAGGGAATTGGGGAGTGATGGGAACTGGGGAGTGATGGGGACTGGAGATTGATGGGGACTGAGGAGTGATGGGGACTGGGGAGTGATGGGGACTGGATAGTGATGGGGACGGGGAGTGATGGGAACTGGGGAGTGATGGGGACTGGGGAGTGATGGGGACTGGAGATTGATGGGGACTGAGGAGTGATGGGGACTGGGGAGTGATGGGGACTGGGGAGTGATGGGGACTGGGGAAGAGGTATGACTAAGGAAAAGTGATAATTAAGACGTCTGATAAAGAGGAAGAAGATGAGGAGAAGAAGCACGAGGATAAAGAAGATATAAAACACAAGTCAAAAATGTGACTCATGGAAGTACATGTTAGTTGTGACCTGAAGGGTATAACACTGTGACTCATGGAAGTACATGTTAGTTGTGACCTGAAGGGTATAACACTGTGACTCATGGAAGTACATGTTAGTTGTGACCTGAAGGGTATAACACTGTGACTCATGGAAGTACATGTTAGTTGTGACCTGAAGGGTATAACACTGTGACTCATGGAAGTACATGTTAGTTGTGACCTGAAGGGTATAACACTGTGACTCATGGAAGTACATGTTAGTTGTGACCTGAAGGGTATAACACTGTGACTCATGGAAGTACATGTTAGTTGTGACCTGAAGGGTATAACACTTGTCTCAGGTTATATTCACGTGCGAAGGTTTACAGCTGTTGCTCCCACAGCCAGAGGGTTGTTAGTGTATGTCACCCAGCTGCATAGTGTATGTCACCCAGCTGCATAGTGTATGTCACCCAGCTGCATAGTGTATGTCACCCAGCTGCATAGTGTATGTCACCCAGCTGCATAGTGTATGTCACCCAGCTGCATAGTGTATGTCACCCAGCTGCATAGTGTATGTCACCCAGCTGCATAGTGTATGTCACCCAGCTGCATAGTGTATGTCACCCAGCTGCATAGTGTATGTCACCCAGCTGCATAGTGTATGTCACCCAGCTGCATAGTGTATGTCACCCAGCTGCATAGTGTATGTCACCCAGCTGCATAGTGTATGTCACCCAGCTGCATAGTGTATGTCACCCAGCTGCATAGTGTATGTCACCCAGCTGCATAGTGTATGTCACCCAGCTGCATAGTGTATGTCTGAACGCACTCAAGTTCTACCAGTCATGTCTGGTGTGCGTGTAGTGCTCTCTCTCTCTCTCTCTCTCTCTCTCTCTCTCTCTCTCTCTCTCTCTCTCTCTCTCTCTCTCTCTCTCTCTCTCTCTCTATCTCTCTTCTCTCTCTCTCTCTCTCTCTCTCTTCTCTCTCTCTCTCTCTCTCTCTCTCATCTCTTCTCTCTCTCTGCTCTCTTTTTTTGTACACTTTTTAACTAGGAATAAGACACACAATGAAGGGGTTCATTGAAGATGTGTCGCCAGTGTTTGATTTTCCCAATCAGTCATTTAGAAATGGAAAAAAGAGTCCCCAGTAGGAAAACATCTCCTGCAATATATGCCTTGAGGGTCCATGTATGTCTTATTTCTACAGTATTTTTTGTTAACAAGAATGGATACATCAGCAGCTTGCTGCTACTGTATTCAATATAATAAGCAGTCATATTGCATCATGCAACATGGAGCTCATGAAAGGTGTTGAAATCCATCAGAATGACAAGGGAAATCTCAGTGGGGAAATGTGGATATCACCAAGCATGCCAGCAAGGGTTCATTATCTACGGTAGCTTCCGTAGATAATGAACAAGTGATAGTCACTCCAGCATAGCTGGAGTGACTATCACTTGTGAACTGCCATCTCTCATGATAGCCCATCCCATACACAATATCCCAATATTAACGTATCAGTACTTGCACAAATTTTGAACGCTCTCAGTTCGTACATATTCTCTTAGTGTTCTCTCATCTTGCTTCAGGCTTTTTAGGCTTTTTTTTTAATCCACCTTGACGATACCTTTAATTATCTTGTATGTTATAATAATGTTTTCTGTTTGTCTTTTTTTTCTCTCCCTTCGGCTTTGTGATGATTATTTCTTTCAACATATCCTCATATGTCAGGTTCTTTGTCTCAGGGACCAGTCTGGTACCGGATCCGTTGACCTTTCCACACTATGCGTTAAAATGTGCAGGTTTCCAAACTGTGACACTGCAAGCTGTGACACTGCAAGCTGTGACACTACAAGCTGTGACACTGCAAGCTGTGACACTACAAGCTGTGACACTGCAAGCTGTGACACTGCAAGCTGTGACACTACAAGCTGTGACACTGCAAGCTTCAGTATTGGCTTCACATACAAGTTTAATAATATCCAGATTGGCTCTTTATTTACATTCTCGTGTTGAGGTGAACATCGGTATCTAGTTCAACTGTAATGGTCACTCCATCCTCAGTGATTCTGGACACTCTATCCTCAGTGACTTTGGTCACCCCATCCTCTGTCTTTGGTCACACCATCCTCTGTCTTTGGTCACACCATCCTCTGTCTTTGGTCACCCCATCCTCTGTCTTTGGTCACACCATCCTCTGTCTTTGGTCACCCCATCCTCTATCTTTGGTCACACCATCCTCTGTCTTTGGTCACACCATCCTCTGTCTTTGGTCACACCATCCTCTGTCTTTGGTCACACCATCCTCTGTCTTTGGTCACCCCATCCTCTGTCTTTGGTCACACCATCGTCAGTGACTCGGGTAAATTATCATCGGGTGTAGTACTGCTGACTTTCTTTTTGTCTCTCTTGTCCTCTTCTTTACAATTATTAGAAACTATCTAGTTATTTCCATCTGTGAGTTCTTTATGTGGTCTTCCCTCCCAGTTTTCATATCTTTACCTTTGCTGAGAATAAAAACCCAATAACCGTATGTCTGGCCCATTATGCAATCTCGCATTTTTTCCAGTATTCTCTAGTATTTATGTTTCTCATTATCTTTCAACTGTCTACATACAAAGATACTCAAGATTATATTTCGACAGACATGTCGTGTTTATATATATACACAAGTTGATGTGACTACAACTTACATATTATATATGTGAGATTATTATGATAGCCTAGGGAAGTCAGGTAGAGTGACGTATCGCCTCTGTGGTCCCAGTGTTAAGAAACAATGCAGTTGACATGGAGCAGGATAGGTAAATATGTAGGTGGTAGGTAAATAAGTAGAGTTCTGTGTAGAGTGGGTAGGGAGTAAATATGTACAGATCTGTGTAGAGTCCCTTCCCTGCTGGCACTTCTGGAACTTTCTCTGACGTAATGATAGTATAGATTGACAACTATTGAATCTAAATAATATTGCAATGTTACATATAGCTTCAGTCTGGGGTTGCATTAACAACTTAGGCAAAATGATTCCGTATGGCAATACATCAGATGATATTGATTAGATGCTGTTTTGTGCTGACTACTGCGTTTGCTTAATATGCTGTAAATTGCTTTCTGTAATCCTCTGAGGTGACCGCCTTCCCTTACCCAGGAAGGGTGTGAGGGTGTTGGGATCGGTGATGGTCCTGCTCTCATGGGCTGCCACTCATACCTTCTGCCGTGTCTCAGAGAATTTTCCCTCCTATTTTTGTTGTCTGACGACACACGAGAGTGTGAAAGACTCTTTCCGGACGAATGCACTTTTTTTTTCTTTCCGCTCAGGTAGTCTTTGATATATCAAAGTACGTTTCCTAATTATGATTGCTTACTGTTCCTAATTATCGACCAGTGTTTCTTGAAGACTTCATTGCAACTCAGACTGGGTGTTCGAATTTTGCTCACTCCCGGTCGTGGTGAAGTTAAATACATTGACAGTATCTTCGAGGGACAGGAGCTATAGCTTGTCACAAGCTGTTGCTGGAGTTACAGAGTCTCCATAATTACTCTTGACAGGCTGACCTGAAGGCTCTGCCACTGACTCACGTCACCTGAAAAAAAAAGATCTAAGCTTGTCTAGGCACTATTGGTAGTATCAGAAATGTGTAGGTTCTTGTGCAGATCAGAACCTCTTATGATGCCTCAGAGAGTGATTAAAAATTTAGATCCCAGATAAGAATGGATAACGTAAAACTGTTATTAAACAAAAGTTTTAATGAATGCCAAAAACAGAGACTGCTTTAATAATACAGAATTTGATTAAGCTTAAAGAGAATATTGTACTAAAAACTACACCTGACTAAAAGATTAGATGTGGAAACTAGGCGATATTTCAGTCCGACCAGAACCATTAATTATCATACTCGACATTAGAATGATCCATGGTGGACCAAAACATCGTCTAACCTTCATTTTCCAATTTGCCAATTAGTTGGGAATTAATCCAGTAACGTTATTGTTCCTTACGTTCCCCCATTACATTACTGGAAAGTTTCGAGATAATGTAAGAAGTGGGTGACTAATACCTGACTAAAGCACAAGGAAGGGTGCATAGAGCAAAACATTAGCTTTACTGGGAAGAAAATTGAGAGAAAGGCAAGTGGCAGAAGAGAGAGAGAGCCTTGCAGAACACTGCAGTCGATGCACAAATGTTCATTCATAGTTTCCAAATTATATACACCAGAACACAAGTTTTCAGAAATCATTATGCATGAGTTTAGAGATCAACGGAACAAACACGAAACGGTAAGTAGAAACGGGTAAGAACATATATACATGAATTTAGAAAAAATGTCGAGAAAAGATTCCATTGGTGAAAATATTGGTGATATGGCAACGAATGACTGTGCCCGTCACCACTCCTGAAGGCGACCTCGTCCTCTCTCCAGGATAATGTAGCCATTTTTGTTAATACAGAATACAGAAGCATCCCAGAGTCTGCAAGAGCAGAGAATCGCCCGAAGGAGCGTTCTTCGATCGATTCTTACTGCCAGAACTCACCGAGATGTTCAGCCGGCAAGGGCTTGAAGTCAGCAAGGCAGTTAGTCTCACGAGCTGCCCCTCTGCTCGACCCCCGTCTGTACGACTGGTGTTCTCCTTGTTTTACTAGCCAATTTTCCTCCGTAAGGGCTCATGGCTTGTAATTCCAAGTGGCCGGAGTTTTTTGTCGCTCGAGATACTCTCTAATAGTGGATTCATAAATCAGGAATAAAGCCGGGTTACTCTGCACGCCTCGACGTGAGTTACTACCTTGCTGGAGACCTGTTGCCGGACACTGCCACCTTGCAACTCTACTCGACCACCTCACACACATGAAAGAATTACCTCTTGCAAAACTCAAAAGGAAAAATGCACACACACACGCACACACACACACGCACATACACACAGGGTGGACAGAGACAGGATGTTCCAAAGATGGGACACAGCAACAAGGGGTCATAATTGGAAGTCGAAGACTCAGATGAATCACAGGGATGTTAGGAAGTATTTCTTCAGTCACAGAGTTGTCAGGAAGTGGAATAGTCTGGGAAGTGTTGTGGTGGAGGTAGGATCCATACACAGCTTTAAGAAGAGGTATGATAAAGTTCATGGAGCAGGAAGAGTTACCCAGTAGCGACCAGGGAAGAGGCGGGGCCAGGAGCTGTGAATCGACCCCGGCAATCACAATTAGGTGAGTACACACACACACATGGAGCAGGGAGAGAGTGACCTAATAGCGATCAGTGAAGAGACGGGGCCAGGAACTGTGACTCTACGCTTGCAATCATAATTCGGTGAGCACACACACACACACACACACACACACACACACACACACACACACACACACACACACACACACACACACACACACACACACACACACACACACCACACACACACACACACACACACACACACACACACACACACACACACACACACACACACACACACACACACACACACACGCACGCACGCACACACACACACTCACACACACATTGGATTTACTTTTAGACAAAGGAAATACAGAGGAGATAAGTATGAGAACGCTCAATGGAGACAATGACAATGCAGTCCTGAACTTTACTACTTATAATAATAATAATAATATCTTTAATTTCTACAAGTACATATATAAGGTACACAGGTCATAGTTGACATCAATGACATACTACTATATAGAAAGCCGCTTGTTATGCTGAGCATTTCGGGCAAATTAGGTCAGTTTTGTCCCAGGATGCGACCCACACCAGTCGACTAACACCCAGGTACCTATTTTACTGATGGGTGAACATTGACAACCGGTGTAAGGAAACACGGCCGTTGTTTCTACCCTCGCCGTGTGAAGCGAGAGCTTTAGCCACCAGGCTACGGGTCCTGGTGAACGTAGAGAAGATCAAGGAGAGAAGTGGGAGAGAAAAGTCATACTACAAAAGATGGGACTACGCAACAATAAGAGAATCCCTAAACAATGTACAGTAGGGTAATAAAATGGAAGGAATCTTAATGGAGGATGCGATGGAATAATTGTCTGGAAAGTACCATGAGGCAAAGAAGAAATTTTTGCCAAAACGATGTGGCAGGAGGAATAATACATAGAAGAAAAGATATAAAGCCGCTAAAACTAAAAGCAGCAGAACATGGAGAAACTACAGAAAAGGGAGGATGGAAAAGAACTGGAATGTGATTAGAGTTCACAAGAATAAATATGCAAGGAAGCGAAGATAAACGGAGAGGCAGTATGATAACACCATAGCGAGATAAGCTCAATCAGAATTGGAATTCCTACATAGCCACAGCTACAGGAAGATGGCCCAAAAAGATTAATTAACAAGGTTACAGAAAAATAAAGAGAACGTTCAATAAAGGTCAAAATGCTGTACTAGAAGTTGAAGCAAAATATTCAAAACGGTATTCACTGTGGGATCGAGAACAGCATTTGAGAAACGAAATGTTAGGGCAGATCATCGACAACTTGAAAGCATTCTGACATCAAGTGATAAAGTTGGAAAAAACAATATTTCAGAGTGAGCTGGATACATAGTAAACAAGTGAATTGTAAAAGAAGAACCAGAAGCACTATAAGTACCACTAGCAAAAATCTTATCACATGTCACTGGAAACGAGGGAATTACCAGAAATATAACAAGACAGATAATGTAATACCTGAAGTCAGGGAAACGGGATAAAATCAATAAGTGCTGAAATAATCGACATGCATCTTAGACTTGCATACTGCCCGGGATAACACACAAGATAACCAGAAGACGAAGGATGGAACACCTGGAGAACAGAGAGGACATGAAAGATAACCAGGATATCTCTGATGAACCTGTGGTCTATTTCGACTTTTTCTACACTCGTAGCCCGGCCTACAACCCTGCTTGTATGTAGATTGTCTGTTCAATCAGGAATTTGACGTGGGTAGAGATCCAATTTTCATTCGGAAATTTCAACACTTGTTCCGACAATATTTCTGATATCTGCTGATAACATTTTGAATAGTCGTGGACCACAGAAGTTGACACAATGTTCTCTTATTGTGCCCATGGTGCCCCTGCTGTTCACTGAGTTTAATGTTACACTGTCTTCTAAATCTCTCTCTTAGAACAAAAAAAAAAGAACTTGGTGTAAGCATCAAATTGATCCTCTCAGCTGTTAGTGTCAGTGGCACATGTATGTCAAGCGACTTTGAGCCAGATTTAAAGGAACACTAACAAGGAATTATTCTTGCCTTTAAAATGAGTCAGGTCATGTATACATACAGTATGCAATATAACTACAGTAAATAACAGCAATATTCCAAGCGTTTTCGTGATTTCTCACATTATCATGAATAGTAAATATATCTATTGAAGATATATGTGTAAGCACATGAAAGCGTTCAGGTGTTTTTCCTATTTTCATTGTGGTATTTTTATGTATTTGCAATCACTTTAACATACTCCTAAACAAGACCAGTGTCCCTTGATAACTACTGAAAAATCGTACTTGGATAGTCCCATATGGCTTCAACATTGATTGAGAATGTGTTAGGAAGGACAGCGCTGACCTCCGGCAGTGATAGTTACTAATGAATGGGCTTTTTTTATTAGTTGTCCCTAATTCCTTCCTAGGCACTCGTCTAGCCCTTCATATCTTCAGTATTGGTGTAGTCATTAGCCTTGGCACACCTGTCACTACTAAGCACAGTGGGAATGGCCAACAGACCATGAACAGATCCGGTAGCAGTCTGCCTACTAGCCCATATTTAGCAGGTTCAACTCACATCTGACCATTCCACTCATGTATGTGCATAATCTATTTCTGAAGTTAACTTATTCCAAGTAGTGTCATTTGTCTTTATAGGAAAAGTTAATCTTAAAGTCAGAATTAGCACACTTTGTTCTGTTACTAATAAGAATTAGAAAATATACATGTGCGTTTAGCACTGTAGCGTCTACATCAACAGCCCAGGAGGTAGCGAATCCAATCAATAGAGAAAGCTTAGCATATTTCCACTCCGGGAAATTCTGTGCGTTTTGTAAACAGTTTCCGGTAAAAATCATCAGATGATCGACCAGACAAATTAAGAAACCCATTGTTAAAACTGATTTCGCTTCACTTCAACACAAAGACTGTTGCATCATTTTGTGAAATGGCGAATGTGGGTGAACAGGCCACTCATACTTCAGTGGGAGAGAGTGTCTTATACAGTGGGAGAGAGTGTTTCATACAGTGGGAGAGAGTGTCTCATACCAGGCAGGCAGGCAGAACTACAAAGGGATCTGGACAGGCTGCAAGCCTGGTCCAGCAATTGGCTCCTGGAGTTCAACCCAACCAAGTGCAAAGTCATGAAGATTGGGGAAGGGCAAAGAAGACCGCAGACGGAGTACAGTCTAGGGGGCCAGAGACTACAAACCTCAATCAAGGAAAAAGATCTTGGGGTGAGTATAACACCAGAAACATCTCCTGAGGCGCACATCAACCAAATAACTGCTGCAGCATACGGGCGCCTAGCAAACCTAAGAACAGCATTCCGACATCTTAATAAAGAATCGTTCAGGACCCTGTACACTGTGTACGTTAGGCCCATACTGGAGTATGCAGCACCAATTTGGAACCCACATTTATCCAAGCACGTAAAGAAGCTAGAGAAAGTGCAAAGGTTTGCAACAAGACTAGTCCCGGAGCTAAGGGGTATGTCCTACGAGGAGAGGTTAAGGGAAATCGACCTGACGACACTGGAGGACAGGAGAGATAGGGGGGACATGATAACGACATATAAAATACTGAGAGGAATTGACAAGGTTGACAGAGACAGAATGTTCCAAAGATGGGACACAACAACAAGGGGACACAGTTGGAAGTTGAAGACTCAGATGAATCACAGAGATGTTAGGAAGTATTTCTTCAGTCACAGAGTAGTCGGGAAGTGGAATAGCTTGGGAAGCGATGTAGTGGAGGCAGGTTCCATACAAGCTTTAAGAAGAGGTATGATAAAGCTCATGGCGCAGGGAGAGTGACCCAGTAGCGGCCAGTGAAGAGGCGGGGCCAGGAGCTATGTCTCGACCCCTGCAACCACAACTAGGTGAGTACAGTGGGAGAGAGTGTCTCATACAGTGGGAGAGAGTGTCTCATACAGTGGGAGAGAGTGTCTCATACAGTGGGAGAGAGTGTCTCATACAGTGGGAGAGAGTGTCTCACACCCGAAATTACCAGCGTCCAATTGCGAGCCAGTTGAGACATATGGGTAAGTATCTTAACACCTGCTATAATTTTTATCACCCAGGAGTCAACAGGCACTTAGGTGAGTGATATATATATATATATATATATATATATATATATATATATATATATATATATATATATATATATATATATATATATATATATATATATCTTTCAACACGTCGGCCGTTTCCACCAAGGAGAAAAACAAAAGTTTTTCTTTTAACTTTAGTAATGTATACAGGAAAAGGGTTACTAGCCCTTGCTCCCGACACGTATGGCTTACGGAGGAAGAATTCTGTTCCACTTCCCCATGGAGATAAGAGGAAATAAGAACAAGAACTAGTAAGAAAATAGAATAAAACCCAGAGGGGTGTGTGTATATATGCTTGTACATGAATGTATAGTGTGACCTAAGTGTAAGTAGAAGTAACAAGACATACCTGAAATCTTGCATGTTTATGAGACAGAAAGAAAACACCAGCAATCCTACCATCATGTAAAACAAATACAGGCTTTCGTTTTACACTCACTTGGCAGGACGGTAGTACCTCCCTGGGTGGTTGCTGTCTACCAACCTACTACCTAGGAAATATATATAAATATATATATATATATATATATATATATATATATATATATATATATATATATATATATATATATATATATATATATATATAAAATATATGCAATAAAATCACAGTAAACAGGTGATGTCACAATATGCAGAACAACCACTATGAAAAAATAGTGAAATACATAGTGAATTTCACTATTTTTCACAGTGTTTGCTTTCACACACACACACACACACACACACACATATATATATATATTTAGCCAGGAGCTGAGTATCGACCCCTACAACCACAATTAGGTGAGTACACACACACACACACACTACAAAGGGATCTGGACAGGCTGCAAACCTGGTCCAGCAACTGGCTCCTGGAGTTCAACCCCACCAAGTGCAAAGTCATGAAGATTGGGGAAGGGCAAAGAAGACCGCAGACGGAGTACAGCCTAGGGGGTCAGAGACTGCAAACCTCAATCAAGGAAAAAGATCTTGGGGTGAGTATAACACCAGAAACATCTCCTGAGGCGCACATCAACCAAATAACTGCTGCAGCATACGGGCGCCTAGCAAACCTAAGAACAGCATTCCGACATCTTAATAAAGAATCGTTCAGAACCCTGTACTCTGTGTACGTTAGGCCCATACTGGAGTATGCAGCACCAGTTTGGAACCCACACCTAGCCAAGCATGTGAAGAAGCTCGAGAAAGTGCAAAGGTTTGCAACAAGACTAGTCCCGGAGCTAAGGGGTATGTCCTACGAGGGAAGGTTAAGGGAAATCGACCTGACGACACTGGAGGACAGGGGAGATAAGGGGGACATGATAACAACATATAAGATACTGAGAGGAATTGACAAAGTGGACAGAGACAGAATGTTCCAGAGATGGGACACAACAACAAGGGGACACAGTTGGAAGTTGAATACTCAGATGAATCACAGAGATGTTAAGAAGTATTTCTTCAGTCACAGAGTTGTCGGGAAGTGGAATAGTTTAGGAAGCGATGTAGTGGAGGCAGGCTCTATACATAGCTTTAAGCAGAGGTATGATAAAGCTCATGGCGGAGGGAGAGTGACCCAGTAGCGGCCAGTGAAGAGGCGGGGCCAGGAGCTTTGAATCGACCCCTGCAACCACAACTAGGTGAGTACAACTAGGTGAGTACACACACACACACACACACACACACACACACACACACACACACACACACACACACGCCCCGATGGCATGGTGGCTAGCGCTCTTGCTTCACGCACGGAGGGCGGGTTCAATTCCCGGCGGGCCGAAACATTTCGAAGTGTTTCGTTACACACACACACACACACACATATATACAACAGGCCTAGTGTCTAATCGACATGTGCCTAGGACAAAATAGTAACTAACACACACACACACACACACATATATATATATATATATATATATATATATATATATATATATATATATATATATATATATATATATGTATATATATATGTAAACTTTATTTACTTTTTGTTTATTTATTTATACATATACACTGCATACTGAAATTCGTTGTTGGGTTTTGCACTCTTAGCTATAATGGCTCACATGTTTCTCAGCCTTCAAAATCGATTTCCAACAGTACGGAGGTTATTTTCATTGAATTTTAGTTACCAACAACCTGAACTTGTGGGGTGAAGGATGGGGGTTGGGTGGTGGGTGATGGCGTTGGGGGTTGGTGGGCATTCGAGGGAAGAGGGGGGTTACTCGGTGTGGTCTCGAGTGGAGAAATTCCAGCGGTGCCGGCATCTGAGGTGAGGAACTTGTGGGCGCTGATTGGTCTAGGGATGCTGACGTATTTCAGCGGAGAACTAATCACAGCCTGGCTGCATCTCTGCCCGAGGGAGGCATGGGCTGGAATGACCTGCAGAAGGGAGGAGGATGGAAGGAAGATAGCAGGAAAGGTGACTCTTTAAACAGTTTTTGCCATAGATGCGCCGGCAGGCTTCCCTCCTCTGCTGTTGGTATTGAGACAGTCTTAGGCAGACCTTAGTGTTTTTAGTATAATTTGATACATCCGCAGTGTGCTGCTGCCCCTATAAATGCTCTGCAAAACGTACAAAGGAGGATGACTAAGTTGATCCGACATAGATGAGGGAATAAATAGCGACATAAGCAAGTTTGCCGATGACACCAAAATAGGCCGTCCAATTCATTCAAATGAGGACATTAGAGCACTCCAGGAGGATTTGAATAGACTGATGCAGTGGTCGAGAAGTGCAGATGCAGTTTAATATAGATAAATGCAAAGTTCTAAATATTGGACAGGACAATAACCATGCCACATATAAACTAAATAATGTAGATCTTAATACTACTGATTGCGAAAAGGATTTAGGAGTTCTGGTTAGCAGTAATCTAAAACCAAGACAGCAGTGCATAAGTGTTCGCAATAAAACGAACAGAATCCTTGGCTTCATATCAAGAAGCATAAATAATAGGAGTCCTCAGGTTGTTCTTCAACTCTATATATCCTTGGTTAGGCCTCATCTAGATTATGCTGCACAGTTTTGGTCACCGTATTACAGAATGGATATAAATGCTCTGGAAAACGTACAAGGAGGATGACTAAGTTGATTCCATGTATCAGAAATCTTCCCTATGAGGATAGACTGAGGGCCCTGAATCTGCATTCTGTAGAAAGGCGTAGAATTAGGGGGGATATGATTGAGGTATATAAATGGAAATAAGGAATAAATAAAGGGGATGTAAATAGCGTGCTAAAAAAATCTTGTATTACAGGACTGAAGCAATGGCTTTAAGTTGGATAAATTCAGATTCAGAAGGGATATAGGAAAGCATTGGTTTGGTAATAGAGTTGTCGATGAGTGGAACAAACTCCGAGTACAGTTATAGAGGCTAAAACGTTGTGTAGTTTTAAAAATAGGCTAGATAAATATATGAGTGGTGCGGGTGGGTGTGAGTTGGTCCTGACTAGCTTGTGCTACTAGGTCAGATGCCGTGCTCCTTCCTTAAGTGAATGTAACCTGACCTGGCTGGGTCGGGGCATTGGCTTAGCCGGTGGAGACTTGGACCTGCCTGCATGGGCCAGTAGGCCTGCTGCAGTGTTCCTTCTTTCTTATGTTTTTAGTGTTCCTTTCTTAAGTGGATGTGACCTGGCCTGACTAGGTTGGGTTATTGGTTTGCCGGTGGGAGACTTGAACCTGCCTCGCATAGGCCAGTAGGCCTGCTGCAGTGTTCATTCTTTCTTATGTTCTTAAGTTCTTATTTAACTGTAAAGATGGTGATATCCATACACTGAAAGACCCAAAAGATGGCGGCTAAAGGAGTGAACACCATCTATCAACACCGTGGGACTGAACACCTCACAATTATCTCTTCACCTCTTCCACCGGCTCTCTTACCTTCGTGTGTTAGTGTGACTTGTTAATGGTCCAAGTCGGACTGAAACGTCGTCATGAGTTTCTTTCTCCCGTGTACTTATTCTATGTATTAGCACAGTAAAAGCCAGTGTTTTGCGAAGCTTCTCGTAAATAAAGATATCCCAGTTTCACACGTGTGTTTTATTGCTCAAGGGTGAGACTGATATCGCCAAGAGCGTGTCAGCTATTTGGACATGAGTCAAAATGGTTATCAAAGTAGTACTAAAAATGGGTTGGGCAAATATTTTGTTAGTAGGTTTGAGTTTGAGAAGGACCTGCCCAGTATGGGCTAGTAGGCTGCTGCATTGAAAAATAAACACAAATGCAGTTGCTGATTAAGATGTAACGTTTCGCCTACAAATAGGCTTCTTCAGTTAGATACAAAGGCAGCAGAAAAATGAAATTAAGATATAATCGGTCCGTCAACCTTGGAGAAAAATTATTTGAGGTGGTCAGTCCCTCAGCCTGGGGAAGAGTTCAGCTCCATGGTCTGGAACGATATGAAGCTGAAGCAAGAGAACGGTGTCTTAAATACTGTCGAAGGTGAGATGGAAGATCTGGAAGACGCTGTAAGGGACGGGATCCACTAGTGGAAGTAGTCAGCTCCATCTGGAATCCAACCCTTCTCACAACTAGTAGATACGTAATGAAGAATGGAAGATGTCCTCCGTACCAAGATACCGTTGTGCTGCAGTGTCTGGTATTTTGTACCATTTTGTACCAGTGTCAAACACTGCAGCACAACGGTATCTTGGTACAGAGGACATCTTCCAGTCTTAATAGCGTATGACTCACAAAATCGTAATGACACGATTGCAAACAAAACACAGTACGGGTGGGGATTGAACTCCAGACCGGCGCGTTAGCCACTGGGCCAGCCAGCCGTGACGAACTCTAGCTCAAGTCCCCTCAAAGCCGTCATCATGACTCACGAAATCGTAATGACCTGAGCTAGAGTTTGTCACGACCACGTTGACGTGAGATTCATCTGGAAAAACTTGCATTTCTGGTCACAGTGGTGCCTATGCTAACCTTCCTATGGTGTATAAATATACCTAGTTGTATGACACTATTGTACCAGCTGGCCCAGTGGCTAGCGCGCCGGTCTGAGTTTTACGACTCACTTGCCGCGGTTCAATCCCCGCCCGTACCGTGGTGTCATCGCGTTTCTAGTTATGAGTGAAGGGTTGGATTCCGTTCCCACAACATCTTAGATATCTGGGTCATTTAGTCTCCCCGTATTTCATTCACATTAGAGCCAGGATTAATCTTGTTACGAACTTTTGCACATTCTATAAAATAAAATCTGACATTCTTTATCAGGGATGGGTTATGGGATCCATGACTGTGGTGCATATCTCAAGATGTATCTGACATCTTGGAGTATATATCATTTATCTGGGTCGTGTTAGAGCTTTATCCTCACTGCTATGACTTATATTATCCTCATCAATTTTCCCAGCATCTGTGAGAAGGTATATAGGGGAACATCATCCCCTATCTCCCGGCCCCTTCACGCCGTGAGGGTTTTTACTCCCAAGCCCCCAATTTTGGAAGGGGTGAGACTCAGCTCCTGGCCCCCCCTTCGCTGCCCTACTGGGTTTTTCTCCCCTCCATACTTTTCATACCTCGTCTTAAAAAATGTATGGTTCCTGCCTCCACTATATCTTTTTTAGACTTTTCACTTCCACTCTCTGTGGCTGAAGAAATGCTTCCCAACATCCCTTTTTACCATCAGCTTTGCTTCCGTTTTCCCCCGTTTCTGTTTCCCTCTCTGGGGAAATCCCGTCACTTCTACCTTTTCGATTCCCCCCAGTATTTTGTATGTCGTTATCATGTCTCCTACCCTTCATTCCTCCAGTGTTTTAGTCCCCTTTTCCCAACCTTTCTTCATGGACGACCCCGAGTTGTGGAACTAACCTTGTCCAAATTTTCACTTTCTTTTTTCTTTGTGCTTGACCAGGGGGGTTCCAGACTTGTGTGTATTCTAGTATGGGGCCCGACGTCCGGGTACAGTGTCTTGAAATTCCTTGTTGGGAACGGGAAGCTAATCTTAGGTTTTAGTCGCCCATTCTGCCCCGGTTTTTGGGTTTATGTGTGCCTCCGGAGGTGCTTGGCTTATATACCCCAAAACTTTCTCCTTTTCCGAGGTTTGCAGCCTTTGTCCGGGCCAGTTGCTGACCAGATTCAACTTGTCCATTTTTGAAGTCCTGTTTTCTTCCGATTTATTCTCCTCATTAATTTCACATCATCTGCAAACAGAACATTTGGTTATCCCATCCGTCATGTCATTTACATATCAAGAATAACACTGGTCCCGGACGACCCCCGCGGGCCCTTCCGGCGCCCACTGTAAAACCTCATCCCACCATGACCCGTTGTTGCCTCCCCGTGAGGGTTTTCCATCCATTCCCCTCCCTTCCGTTTTGCTTTTTTTAACTTCTTTACTAATCTCATGTGAGGGGAAATGTCGAAGGCCTTCCGGTCCGGGAAAACAATCAACCCACCCTTTCTCTCTTCCTTCCTCTTTCTTTTTTATAGAACTCTGGGGTTTGTTACA
>WNWK01040015.1:0-17179 GCA_009830355.1 Cherax destructor | reverse complement strand
TTCCTGACTACTCTGTGGCTGAAGAAATGTTTCCTGACATCCCTTTGACTCATCTGAGTCTTCAGCTTCCAGTTGTGTCCCCTTGTTTCTGTGTTCCTCTCTGAAACAACCTGTCACTATCTACCTTGTCAATTCCCCGCAGTATTTTGTATGTCGTTATCATGTCTCCTCTGACCCTTCTTTCCTCCAGTGTTGTTAGTCCTATTTCCCTCAATCTTTCTTCATAAGACAGACCCCTGAGTTGTGGAACTAACCTTGTCGCAAACCTTTGCACTTTCTCCAGTTTCCTTACGTGCTTGACCAGGTGTGGGTTCCAGACTGGTGCTGCATATTCTAGTATGGGCCTGACATACACGGTATACAGTGTCTTGAACGATTCCTTGTTAAGGTAACGGAACGCTAATCTAAGGTTTGCCAGACGCCCATGTGCTGCCGCAGTTATCTGGTTGATGTGCCTCGGGAGACGTGCTTGGCGTTATACTCACTCCAAGGTCTTTCTCCTTTGCCGAGGTTTGTAGCCTTTGTCCGCCCAGCTTGTACTCTGTCAGCGGTCTTCTTTGCCCTTCTCCGATCCTCATGACTTTGCATTTGGAGGGATTGAATTCGAGAAGCCATCTGTAGACCAGATGTCGAGCTTGTCCAGGTCTGTTTGCAGCCCTGCCTGGTCCTCTTCCGATGTGATTCTCCTCATTATTTTCACATCATCCGCGAATAGAGACACTTCTGAGTCTATCCCGTCCGTCATGTCATTTACATATACCAGGAAAACACTGGTCCTAGGACTGACCCCTGCGGTACACCGCCGTCCAGGCGCCCACTGTGATACCTCACCACGCACCATGACCCGTTGTTGCCTCCCTTTGAGGTATTCCTGATCCATTCCAGTGCCCTTCCTGGTTGGGGTGTGTTACTCACCTATTTGTACTCACCTATTTGTGGTTGCAGGGGTCGAGTCATAGCTCCTGGCCCCGCCTCTTCACTGATTGCTACTAGGTCCTCTCTCCCCCTGCTCCATGAGCTTTATCAAACCTAGTCTTAAAACTATGTATGGTTCCTGCCTCCACTATGTCGCTTTCTAAGCTATTCCACTTCCTGACAACTCTATGACTGAAGAAATACTTCCTAACATCCCTTTGACTCATAGGAGTCTTCAACTTCCAATTATGACCCTTGTTTCTGTGTCCCTCTCGGAACATCTTGTCTCTGTCCACCTTATCTATTCCTCGCAGTATTTTATATGTCGTTATCATGTCTCCCCTAACCCTCCTGTCCTCTAGTGTCGTCAGGCCGATTTCCTTAACCTTTCTTCGTAGGACAATCCCTTAGCTCTGGGACTAGTCTTGTTGCAAACCTTTGCACTTTCTCTAATTTCTTGACGTGCTTGACCAGGTGTGGGTTCCAAACCGGTGCTGCATACTCCAGTATGTTCCTGACGTATATGGTATACAGAGTCTTGAATGATTCCTTAGTGAGGTATTGGAACGCTATTCTTAGGTTTGCCAGCCGCCCGTATGCTGCAGCAGTTATCTGATTGATGTGTGCCTCAGGAGATGTGCTCGGTATTATACTCACCCCAAGATCTTTTCTTTGAGTGAGGCTTGCAGTCTTTGGCCACCTAGACTATACTCTGTCTGCGGTCTTCTTTGCCCTTCCCGATATTCATGACTTTACATTTGGCAGGGTTAAATTCAAGGAGCAGTTACTGGACCAGGCTTGCAGCCTGTCCAGGTCTCTTTGTAGTCCTGCCTGATCCTCGACTGATTTTATTCTTCTCATTAACTTCACATCATCTGCAAACAGGGACACTTCTGAGTCTATCCCTTCCGTTATGTCATTCACATATACCAAAACAGTACAGGTCCTAGGACTGACCTTGTGGAACTCCACTGTCACAGGTGCCCACTCTGACATCTCGTCAGTGTGTGTGTGTGTGTGTGTGTGTGTGTGTGTGTGTGTGTGTGTGTGTAAGTGTGTGTGTGTAAGTGTGTGTGTGTGTGTGTGTGTGTGTGTGTGTGTGTGTGTGTGTGTGTGTGTGTGTGTGTGTTAGTTACCATTTTGTCCTAGGCACATGTCGATTTGACACTAGGCCTGTTGTATGTATATGTGTGAGTGTGTGTGTGTGTGTAAGGAAACACTTCGAAATGTTTCCGCCCCGTCGGAATAGAACCCGGGCCCTCCGTGCGTGAAGCGAGAGCTTTACCACTAGGCCACCGGGGTGTGTGTGTGTGTGTGTGTGTACTCACCTATTTGTGGTTGTATATGTACTCACCTAGTTGTGTACTCACCTAGTTGTGGTTGCAGGGGTCGAGTCAAAGCTCCTGGCCCCGCCTCTTCACTGGCCGCTACTGGTGTGTGTGTGTGTGTGTGTGTGTGTGTGTGTGTGTGTGTGTTGTGTGTGTGTAAGGAAACACTTCAAATGTTTCTCGCCCCGCGAGAATTGAACCCGCCCCTCCGTGCGTGAAGCAGAGCTTTACCCACTGTGTGTGTGTGTGTGTGTGTGTGTGTGTGTGTGTGTGTGTGTGTGTGTGTGTGTGTGTGTGTGTGTGTGTGTGTACTCACCTAATTGTACTCACCTAATTGTGGTTGCAGGGGTCGAGACTCAGCTCCTGGCCCCGCCTCTTCGCTGTCTGCTACTGGGTCTCTGCTCTCCTGCTCCATGAGCTTTATCATACCTTGTCTTAAAACTGTGTATGGTTCCTGCCTCCACTATATCATTCTCTAGTCCATTCCACTTCCTGACTACTCTGTGGCTGAAGAAATGTTTCCTGACATCCCTTTGACTCATCTGAGTCTTCAGCTTCCAGTTGTGTCCCCTTGTTTCTGTGTTCCCTCTCTGAAACAACCTGTCACTATCTACCTTGTCAATTCCCGCAGTATTTTGTATGTCGTTATCATGTCTCCTCTGACCCTTCTTTCCTCCAGTGTTGTTAGTCCTATTTCCCTCAGCCTTTCTTCATAAGACAGACCCCTGAGTTGTGGAACTAACCTTGTCGCAAACCTTTGCACTTTCTCTAGTTTCTTGACGTGCTTGACCAGGTGTGGGTTCCAGACTGGTGCTGCATACTCTAGTATGGGCCTGACGTATACGGTATACAGTGTCTTGAACGATTCCTTGTTAAGGTAACGGAACGCTAATCTTAAGTTTGCCAGTCGCCCATATGCTGCCGCGGTTATCTGGTTGATGTGTGCTTCCGGAGACGTGCTTGGTGTTATACTCACCCCAAGGTCTTTCTCCTTTGTTGAGGTTTGTAGCCTTTGTCCACCTAGCCTGTACTCTGTCAGCGGTCTTCTTTGCCCTTCTCCGATCTTCATGACTTTGCATTTGGTGGGGTTAAATTCGAGAAGCCAGTTGCTAGACCAGATGTCAAGCTTGTCCAGGTCACTTTGAAGTCCTGCTTGGTCTTCATCCGATGTGATTCTCCTCATTAATTTCACATCATCTGCGAAAAGAGACACTTCTGAGTCTATCCCATCCGTCATGTCATTCACATATAGCAAGAATAGCACTGGTCCTAGGACTGACCCTGCGGTACACCGCTCGTCACAGGCGCCCACTGTGATACCTCATCACGCACCATGACCCGTTGTTGCCTCCCTGTGAGGTATTCCCTGATCCATTCCAGTGCCCTTCCTGTTATACACGCTTGGTCTTCCATCTTTTTACTAATCTCATGTGAGGAACTGTGTCAAAGGCCTTCCTGCAGTCCAAGAAAATGCAGTCAACCCACCCTTCTCTCTCTTGCCTTACCTCTGTTACTTTATCATAGAACTCCAGGAGGTTTGTTACACAGGATTTGCCTTCCCTGAAACCGTGCTGTCTGGCGTTGATTAACCTGTTCTGCTCCAGATGCTCCACCATTCTTTTTCTGATGATTTTCTCCAAGACTTTGCACACTATACATGTAAGTGACACCGGTCTGTAGTTTAGTGCCTCTTTTCTGTCTCCTTTTTTAAAGATGGGGATGTGTGTGTGTGTGTGTGTGTGTGTGTGTGTGTGTGTGTGTGTGTGTGTGTGTGTGTGTGTGTGTGTGTGTGTGTGTGTGTGTGTGTGTGTGTGTGTGTGTGTGTGTGTGTGTGTGTGTGTGTGTGTGTGTGTGTGTGTGTGTGTGTGTGTGTGTGTGTGTGTGTGTGTGTGTGTGTGTGTGTGTGTGTGTGTGTGTGTGTGTGTGTGTGTGTGTGTGTGTGTGTGTGTGTGTGTGTGTGTGTGTGTGTGTGTGTGTGTGTGTGTGTGTGTGTGTGTGTGTGTGTGTGTGTGTGTGTGTGTGTGTGTGTGTGTGTGTGTGTGTGTGTGTGTGTGTGTGTGTGTGTGTGTGTGTGTGTGTGTGTGTGTGTGTGTGTGTGTGTGTGTGTGTGTGTGTGGGTGTGTGTGTGTGTGTGGGGGCCGCATCTAAATTTGCTGAGTCAGGGTAAGGCAGCTGTCAAAATGACATATTATACCATTACTCACCACCCTCACTGCTGTCAACACAAAAGGGGTTGCATGTCTTCTACCCCACAACCTCCTTCCTACCTTCCTCCTGCCTTCCTTCCTTCCTACCTACCTACCTACCTTCCTTCCTTCCTGCCTACCTACCTACCTTCCTTCCTGCCTACCTTCCTTCTTACATGCTTTCCTACATTCCTTCCTTCCATCTCGTCCTTCCTTCCTTTTATCTCCTTCCTTTCTTCCTTCCATCCTTTTATCTCCTTCCTTCCTTTCATCTCCTCCTTCCTTTCTTCCTTCCTTCCTTTTATCTCCTCCTTCCTTTCATCTCCTCCTTCCTTCCTTCCTTCTTTTCATCTCCTCCTTTCTTCCTTCCTTCCTTTCATCTCCTCCTTTCTTCCTTCCTTCCTTTCATCTCCTCCTTCCTTTCATCTCCTCCTTCCTTCCTTTCTTCCTTCCTTCCTTTCTTCCTTCCTTCCTTTCATCTCCTCCTTCCTTTCTTCCTTCCTTTCTTCCTTCCTTCCTTTCATCTCCTCCTTCCTTCCTTTCATCTCCTCCTTCCTTCCTTTCATCTCCTCCTTCCTTCCTTTCATCTCCTCCTTTCTTCATTTCATCTCCTCCTTTCTTCATTTCATCTCCTCCTTTCTTCATTTCATCTCCTCCTTCCTTCCTTTCATCTCCTCCTTCCTTCCTTTCATCTCCTCCTTCCTTCCTTTCATCTCCTCCTTCCTTCCTTTCATCTCCTCCTTCCTTCCTTTCATCTCCTTCCTTCCTTTCTTTCATCTCCTTCCTTCCTTTCTTCCTTCTGGTTTCTATATATACGCATATATAGTCACTGGACACTTCATAGAACTGATATTAGGCTTAAACGAAGAACTGAACCCTGGATGACTACTGAGATATTAGATATGAAATTCAGAGACCAGTTGATAAAAAGATTTAAGGCAAATAGACAGGATATTGCAGCGCTAAATGAATTCCAAAGGGTGAGAAACAGTGCAGAGGCTTATAAAAGGTGCAAAGGCTAGGCACTATTGCTCAAAAATCGAAGAGTACAAGAATAACCCTAGAACGCTCTGGCAACAACTAAAACAGTTGGGGTATAGCCATAAACCCGTAGATAGATCTAACATAGTACTAAATGTTGATAACGAGGTATGCCACGAAACAACTAAAGTGGCAAATTGTTTTAATTCATACTATACACAACTGTCGCATCAACACTAGTAAATAAGCTACCAGCTGCATCAAATACCTTTAACACAGACTCTGATAAGTTTAAAACATACTATATCAATAAAGGGGTTACTCCAAACAGTTGTCAACTAGTAAGTGTAGTATCTCATGACTTCTTGCAAAAAGAACTAAGCAGATTAAACCCAACTAAGAGCACCGGCCCTGATAACATCCCTTTTAAGTTTCTAAAAGATGGTGCCTCTGAACTGGCAATCCCCATTGCTCACATAATAAAACTGTCCATCACCACTAATACAGTACCAGAGGGGTTCAAGGAGGCCAGAGTTACTCCTATCTTCAAGAAAAATAGTAGGTCTGATGTCAGCAGCTATAGGCCTGTTAGTATACTCAGTGTAATATCCTAAAGTCTAAAGAGGGCGGTGTACTGTCAGGTAGTGAAGTATCTTAATGACAACAACATTCTTCATAGTTACCAATCAGGCTTTAGGAGCTCTTACTCAACCGACACTTCCCTAATTAATCTGATGGAATACATGAGAACTGAAATGTCGATAGGGAACCTCATAGGAATGGTAACTTTAGACTTGCAAAAGGCCTTCGATACTGTCAACCACAATGTATTATGTAAGAAACTTCAAGCTATCGGCATAGGTTCCATAGACTGGTTTAAGTCCTATCTTAGCAATAGGAAACAAATTGTTAAAATCAACAAAGCAAAATCAGAACCACTGCCGATAGCATGTGGAGTTCCCCAAGTTAGTATTCTGGGTCCCAAATTATTCCTGTGTTATGTAAATGACATGCCCATCAGTGTCAAGTGCAAACTCCTACTATATGCAGATGACAGTGCTCTGTTAGTATCAGGTAAAGACCCACAAGATATAGCTAATGTATTAACACTGAAACTGGAGTCCTGCAGCAAATGGTTAGTAGACAACAAGTTATCGTTACACCTCGGGAAAACAGAAGCCATACTCTTTGGCACGAAATATAAACTGAGCAGAGTAAAGAATTTTAATGTCCGATGTAATGGGGAATCCATCACTTCAGTTTCCTCAGTAAAATATCTGGGAATCCCCTTTGACCCATGCATGTCAGTAGAATTGATAGGGAACAGTATAGTAAAGAAAGCGAATGCCAGACTGAAGTTCCTCTACAGACAAGCACAGTGTCTACCTACTGAGGATCGCAGGACCCTATGTCTAGCCCTTATACAATGTCATATTGACTACACTTGCTCTTCATGGTACTCTGCCTTGACAAAAAAACTGAAAGATAAACTGCAAATCACACAGAACAAAATGATAAGATTCATCCTGGACCTGGGCCCAAGAGAACATGTAGGCCAGGATGAATTACAACAATTGGATATGCTGAATATTGAAGACAGAGTAAAACAACTTAAGTTGAATCAAGTTTATAAAATGCTCACAAACAGTGTCCAGAATATCTTGCTGCCAATTTTGTCAAGGCTGGGAACCAAAGCAGTCATCGTACAAGGGGAAGAGAGCACAACTTTGTAGTACCCACAGTCAGTGGCCAGGCTTCAAACACATTTTATTGTACAGCAATAAAGAAATGGAACAGACTGCCTGCACATGTCAAAACCAATCATAGCATGATCCAGTTCAAGAAGAGAGCCAAAAGGAACCTAATGAATGTAGTGACAGAAAGGGAGGAGAATGATTATTTTTTTTAGTTACCATACATGTACATGTAAATAACTCTTTTTACCTTATTCCTTTAAATTATAGTATAATAACTAGTATCTACTACAGTGTATAATATTAAGGTATTAATGGACCCCAATGGAAATAAGTCACTCTGACTTTTTTGGGTTAATAACAAAAAAAAGGCACAATACCGTGACTGGAACAATACACACACAACCCGCACATATAAAAGGAGAGGAGCTTACGACGACGTTTCGGTCCGACTTGGACCATTTACAAAGTCACACTAACACAAAAGACGGGTTCACTCCCTCCCGACCTATAAGATGCTTAGTCTTGATGTTGAGTCCCTCTTCACTAATGTCCCTCTGGATGATGTCCTTAATTTTCTTAGAGAGAAGGCCAATGATGGGTTACTTCATCTCCCTATACCTACTGATGTCTTTCTTGATCTTATCCGCCTTTGTGTGGACTCTAATTCCTTTTCTTTTCAAGGTAAATATTATTCTCAAACCTTTGGTGTTGCCATGGGCTCTCCTCTATCTCCTGTTCTTGCTAATCTTTACATGGAATACTTCGAGACTGTTCTTCTTCCCACTATTGATGTACGTCCATCACTCTGGCTCCACTATGTAGATGACATCTTTGCTCTTTGGCCTCATGACTCAAGTCTCTTCCAACCATTTCTTGATGCTCTTAATAATCTTGCCCCTTCCATTAAGTTTAAAGCTGATTGGGAATCTAATTCTTTGCTTCCTTTCCCTGATGTTCATGTCTACCGCTCAGTTACAGGTTTTGCCTTTTCCGTGTACCGCAAGCCTATGCACAGTGGGATGTACATTCACTACTTCTCTTATCATGCTTCCTCTGTCAAGAAAAGTGTTCTTATCTCCCTCTTTCTCCGAGCTCTCCGTATTTGTGATCCTCAGTTCCTTGAAGCAGAAATTTCCACTCTTCATAATTCATTTTCCCGTCTTGGCTACCCTTCCCATTTCATAGACTCTGCCTTCTCTCGTGCCAAACTGACTTTCTTCTCTCCTAAACCCTCTACTCCTGGGAACTCTCCTGTCCTCTGCCTTCCCTACATCTCTGGTCTCTCTAATCTCAACAACTCTCTCCGTTCCTTAGACATCAAACTTACCTTTCGCCAGACTAACACTCTTCGCACTAATCTAGTTCATACCTCCCGTCCCTCTATAGATTCTCCTGGTGTTTACTCTATTTCTTGCTCCTCCTGTCCTCTTCAGTACTTCGGAGAAACTGGCCGATTTCTTTCTGACAGACTTAGGGAGCACAAAAATAGTGTTAGGCTTGCCGACACTAATAATGCTCTTTTCTGTCATGTCAGAGATCACAGTCATCCTATTGATTGGTCTTCTAAAACTGTCTACCCTACGTCCAACTTTCACAGTCACCGTTTGGTTGAATCCTCCCTTATACACAACTTTCCCTGTATGAATCTTAGCCCTGGCTTTGTCTCTGTAGATGCTTTCCTCTCCCATTACATTGTTAAATGCTCCAAACTTCAGAACACCCATGACTTAACCTGATTCCTTCCCCTTCTTTCTCTTCCCCCTTCTCCTTTGGGTTCTCTTTCTTTTCTTTTCTTTTGCCTTGTATTTGTCCTCTATTTTATTTTAATTTTCCCCCACTGTGTTCTTGTTCTTACCCTTGCGGGCCGCCAGCGTCTTTGCAGTGCTCCTTTCCTAGTTTATGACTGACTCCACTACTACTACCACTACCACTACTACCTCCATTACCCCTCCACCACTTTCGTGTGCCCTCCCCTGTCTGCCTGCCTATAAATACCCCTTCCACCTGTCCTTCGTGTTAGTGTGACTTTGTAAATGGTCCAAGTCGGACCGAAACGTCGTCGTAAGCTCCTCTCCTTTTATATGTGCGGGTTGTGTGTGTATTTTTTGGGTTATCCTAGGTTTTCTACACATGCTGCTATGTATGATAATCTATGTAACTGTATTTGTGTATACCTGAATAAACTTACTTACTTACTTATTCTGGAAGCTGGTTGTTGTGAGTGTGTGGACTTATAAATATGCTGAGTCAGGGTGTGGCTGCTGTCAAAATGACATATTATACCATCACTCACCACCCTCTGCCTGTCAACACCTATGGGGTCCCATGCTGTTCTTCCCCACAGTCCTTCCTACCTACTTACTTACCTACTTACTTACCTACCTACTTACCTACCTTTCTTATTTTCTTTCATTCTTTTTTCTTTCTTCCTTCTAGTATCCTGGGCATTGCTTTCAGTCACAAACTCCTCAAAACCATGAAATTCATCTTCACTGACACTTCCATCTGTTTTAGAGCTATCACTTGGGAAGAGAACAGTCCCAGATTTGCCCGGAGTCAGATATTTCTTACCGCTAGGCATGTTGAACAAGGACTACTGAAATGGCATTCCCACAATGCACCACTGGCTCCCCGATTTTTTTTATACTGCGCACACTGACCACACAGACCCATTCTCTCACATGTGGGCCTACCAGCTTTCTCCTGCTTGATTTGAGGCCACTAGAATTTATGCGTCTTAATACAGTGCACCCTCACTATTCGAACACTCCAAAACTCACCCTCATTCCAGAATGCTGTTCAAGTGCTGTTACCAAACAAATTTATTCCCATAAGGAATGATGTAAATTAGATGAGTCCATTTCAGACCCCCAAAAATACACTTATAAAAGCACTTAAAAAAATAAACTTACATAAAAGGGCGAGTTTTGGAGTGTTCGAATAGCAAGGGTCCACTGTACGTCTGAAACAGTGGCTCGTAACACGTATATATACGACCGAAACAGTCAAAGGGTTAAGAGGGACGTTAAAAAGGGAATAAGAAAAGCTAAACGGGACTACGAAATTAAAGTTGCTTGGGATTCAAAAACTAACCCAAAAAGTTTTATCCAGGTTTATAGAACGAAAATTAGAGATAAGATAGGTCCCCTTAAAAATAACTCTGGGAATCTTATTGACAAGGAGAATGAAATGTGCTCTATTTTTAATAATTATTTTCTCTCGGTTTTCACTCAGGAAGACAGTAACAATGTCCCAATGGTTGCGTTGTTTGGAGGGGCTGATGAAGACAATTTATGTAATATCACAGTCACTAGCAAAATGGTTATCAAACAGATAGACCGATTGAAGCAAAATAAATCCCCGGGTCCTGATGAGCTTTTTTCATCAGGGTCTGTGCCGTAGTTCTACATCATGAGCTCAGCTCACTCAGATAAGCTTTGAGCGGTAAATTTGGGCCTAGATATGAGAGAATACATCTAGTATGTGGTAAGTGTACACCACATAAAACAAATCCTGCAGCACACAGTTGCTTTCCTGGGGCTGGGATGGAGCATATTGTTAGCCGTCTGGACGACATCATGAGAGGTAATGGGAGCAATCCTATTATCTGTCTCAGTGCTGGAGGCAACGATGTTGGCAGACGTAGGAGTGAGGACCTGACTAGCAGGTATAGGTCAGCAATAGACATAATTAGGAAGAAGGGTGGGAACCCTGTCATATGGGGTATTTTGCCAAGGAGAGGAGTTGGAGATGAATGGCTGTCCAGGGCAATTGGTGTCAATTGCTGGCTGGACAAATACTGTAAGGAAAATGCAGTAACATTCATTGACAACTGGGACCTCTTCTATGGTAGAAATGACATGTATGCCAGGGATGGGGTTCACTTATCCAGGTCTGGGGTGGGGGCACTGGCAACTGCAGTGGAGGGAGCTGTTAGGGCTTTAAACTAGAAAAAGTTAGTGGTATGGGTTTTGGGGAAAAAACAGTGAAATCCCAGTGTATTAATATTATGAGTTCTAGGGGAACTAGTAATAGACAGAATAAGGTTGATACTGGAAAGCCAGTGGCACTAGGTGACAAGGACAGTAATAGGTATAGTGGAAAAACAGAAATAAGCAGGAAGGGTAAAGTGAAAGTAGGGTCTTTAAATGTATATTACACCAATAGTCGTAGTGCTAGGAATAAGATTGACGAGTTGAGATTAGTTGCTAGTGCGGGTAATAATGATGTTTTTGCAATAACTGAGACATGGTTTAATATGAAAAATCGGGACATGCCTGCTGAATGTCACATCCAGGGTTTTAAATTGTTCCAAGTAGACAGAAGTATCGGGAAGGGGGGTGGTGTGGCACTCTATGTCCGTGATCATTTAAATTGCTGCATAAAAGTGGGTATAAAGTCTGAAATAATGCATACAGAGTCTGTCTGGATAGGATTTTCAGAGGGGTGTGAAAAATTGATTTTAGGCGTGATATACCGTCCTCCAAACTTAGATAGGGAACAAGGGAGACTACCTTTGGGAGGAAATTGTTAAGGCCACAAGGCATGATAACGTAGTACGTAATTCTAGGGGACTTTAACTTTAGTCAAATTGATTGGAATTTCTTGACAGGGAATTTAGTATCTAACGACTTTTTAGAAGTAGTTCAGGATTGTTTTTTGAAGCAGTTTGTGACAGAACCTACAAGGGGAAATAACCTACTTGACTTGGTTCTTGCAAACAAGGAAACCCTTGTTAATAATTTAGAAATTACAGAGGAACTCGGCTCAAGCGACCACAAATCAATTACCTTTAACATTGAATGGATGTATGACAGTAGGGATAATTCAGTAATGGTCCCTGATTTTCGCTTAGCAGATTACAATGGGCTAGAGAACACTTATCATCTGTGGACTGGGGTAACGAAGAGAGCTATCAATATGACAGTTTTCTGAACACTATACAGGCTGTCCAAAGAACATTTATCCCATATAAAGAAATTAGATCAAGTAGAAATGACCCAAAATGGATGAATAATAGGCTCAAATATCTTTTAGGGCAGAAGAAAGGAATTTATAGGCACATAAATAGAGGTGAGGGTCATCTTATAAATCAGTATACCGACATTAAGTGGGACGTTAAAAAGGGTACAAGAAAAGCTAAACGGGACTATGAAATTAAAGTTGCTAGGGATTCAAAAACTAACCAAAAGTTTTTTCCAGGTTTATAGAACAAAAGTTAGGGATAAGATAGGTCCCCTTAAAAATAACTGGGTATCTTACTGATAAGGAGAATGATATGTGCTCTATTTTTAATAATTATTTTCTCTCGGTTTTCACACAGGAAGACACTAATAATATTCCAATAATTAATTTTTATAGTGTCCCTGAAGAAGATAAATTATGTAATATCACAGTCACTAGCGAAATGGCTATGAAACAAGTAGACCGACTTTAACAAAATAAATCGCCGGGTCCTGATGAGCTTTTTGCAAGGGTTCTTAAGGAATGCAAAATGGAACTCTGTGAACCAATATCTTACATTTTTAATTTATCTCTTTAAACAGGTGTAGTGTCTGATATATGGAAGATGGCTAATGTAATTCCTATTTTTAAAGCAGGGGACAAGTCACTACCGTCAAATTACCGCCCAATAAGCCTGACCTCAATTGTAGGCAAATTACTAGAGTCAATTATAGCTGATATTATTAGAAGCCATCTAGATAACCATAATTTGATTAATGATACTCAGCATGGATTCACGAGGGGGCGTTCCTGCCTATCTAATTTATTAACATTCTTTAGTAAAGCTTTTGAGGCTGTTGATCACGATAAAGAATTCGATATTATTTATTTAGATTTTAGTAAGGCTTTTGATAAAGTACCGCACCAGAGACTGTTAAAGAAAGTGGCAGCTCATGGCACTGGGGAAAAAGTGCTGTCATGGATTGAATCATGGCTCACCAATAGGAAGCAGAGAGTGTGCATAAATGGGGTTAAATCCGAGTGGGGATCTGTAACAAGTGGTGTTCCACAGGGATCAGTCTTAGGCCCGTTGTTGTTTATAATATATGTAGCACCAACCACTCCAAAACTATATCTCCGCCTGCTTTTAACATTTCTACCTTTATCCCATCAATCCCAGCTGCCTTACCCCCTTTCATTCTACCCACTGCCTTATGAACTTCCCCCACACTCACAACTGGCTCTTCCGCACTCCTACAAGATGTTATTCCTCCTTGCCCTATACACGAAATCACAGCTTCCCTGTCTTCATCAACATTTAACAACTCCTCAAAATATTCCCTCCATCTTCCCGATACCTCTAACTCTCTATTTAATAACTCTCCTCTCCTATTTTTAACTGTCAAATCCATTTGTTCCCTAGGCTTCCTCAACTTATTAATCTCACTCCAAAACTTTTTCTTATTTTCAATAAAATTTGTTGATAACATCTCACCCATTCTCTCATTTGCTCTTTTTTTCAACAAAATTTGTTGATAACATCTCACCCATTCTCTCATTTGCTCTCTTTTTACAAATTGGGGTGGGCAAATATTCTGTTAGTGGGATGGATTGTGAAGGACTTGCCGAGTATGGGCCAACAGGCCTGCTGCAGTGTTCCTCCTTTCTTATGTTCTTAAATGTTTATACAGCAGTGTACTGCTTACTTTTACTGGAAAATAATCTCCCTCTTTCCCGCAAACTCTAACCTGAGTCTTACTATCCTTGTAAAAACTCCTCACTGCTTTCAGTAGCCTACCTCCTATTCCATACATTTACAACATCTGCCACATTGGCCCCTATCCACCCAATCATACATCCTCCTTTCTTATGTTCTTATTTACTCACGTACAAGTCCCACTCAAATCCAACCCCTCTCACTCATGTATTTATCCAACCCAAATTTTAAACTACCCAAGGTTTTAGCATGTGAATAAATAGAATTATCAAAGCTTATTGCTTGGGTAGCATTGAAAATTGGGGTGGGCAAATATTCTGTTAGTGGGATGGATTGTGAAGGACCTGCCTAGTATGGGCCAACAGGCCTGCTGCAGTGTTCCTCCTTTCTTATGTTCTTAAATGTTTATACAGCAGTGTACTGCTTACTTTTACTGGAAAATAATCTCCCTCTTTCCTACAAACTCTAACCTGAGTCTCACTATCCTTGTAAAAACTCCTCACTGCTTTCAGTAGCCTACCTCCTATTCCATACATTTACAACATCTGCCACATTGGCCCCCTATCCACCCAATCATACATCTTTCTCAAATCCATAAATGCCACAAAAACGCCTTTACCTTTATCTAAATACTGTTCACCTATACATTTCACAGTGAACACTTGGCCTACACACCCCTACCCTTCCTAAAGCCTACTTGTTCCTCTGTGATCCTGCTCTCCATCTTACTCTTAATTCTTTCAATAATAACTACCATACACTTTACCAGGTATAATTAACAGGCTTATTCCCCTATAATCCTTACACTTCTTTAAATATTTTTGTCCTTAGCTTATATTGAGTGGTAAATATAGTTATTGTAGGAAGTCTGAATAAATGAAGAATGGGTATACAGGTATCCCTCAACATTCGCGAGGGTTAGGGGATCAATAGCCTCGTGAATGTTGAAAAATCGCGAATGTTTGGTGCCCCAATATATTGTAGGGAAATGTAATACAATACTGCTTCCTTAACCTATTGAACCATGAACAATCATAAAACACATATAAACATCATAAAATAATGTACTATATAGATGTTATTTTTACATGAGCTGGCTGTGGAGGGAGGCCTGTAATAGTATAATTATACAATACATATTTTATAGTGTTGTGAAGTGTCATGAGGAATCAAGTTACTGACACACTGCTTCTTCTCCCTCTGCTGTAGCTCTGCCCACTTTGTAATGATGCCAAATGTTGAATTAAATATCTATACATTAGAAAAAAAATGAAACTCCAACTTCATAACTTTATTTTAATTTGCATAACTCATATATTACAGAAAACAATAAAAAAGTAAAATACACATACAACGAGTTAAGCTTACACAAAAATACATTAAATTCACCATCTAACATTGTTACGAAGTGGGAGGAGCTATTGTAGGGAGGAGAGGCTAGCAGTAAGTCAGTGTCTGGTGAGTCGTCATAGGTGGTGGATGTTAGCCTTAGCGCTAATAAAAATGTTGTGTAATTACACTAATATTAGTAATAAAGGTTATCTATCTATTACATTTATTCCAAATTGATATCAGAAACATGATAAATACCCTAGAACTGTAATAAAGATGCTGAAATGAATAATATATGCCATATTATATGAGGAGTAAGAGAGCAGGCAGACGCCACCATATGAGATGTTTACATCAGGGTAAACATGCCTAAATCACTCTTGTCGTAAGAACAAATGCAAAAATAGCATTTATTGTTTTTAGAATAATAATAATTGATCTGGAGCACTTTAAATGTTATCAGTATTTGGTAGCTGACATTTAGAGCACTCCACAGCAATTATTATTAATTATTATTATTATTATTATTTCCCTACAATATATTGTAAGGAAATAATAATATTAATAATAATAAATAATAATAATAATTAATAATAATAGCTGTGGAGTGCTCTAAATGTCAGCTACCAAATACAGTGGTACCTCAAGTTACGATATTTTTTCGTTCGAGAATGCTGTTCAAGTGCCATTACCAAACGAATTTATCCCCATAAGGAATAATGTAAAATAGACTAGTCCTTTTACACCCCCAAAAATATACCTACAAAAGCATTTAAAAAAATAAACTTACATAAAAGGGCGATTTTGGGGACCATCGTAACTCAAGGTACCACTGTACTGATGACATTTAAAGTGTTCCAGATCAATTATTATAAATTATTATTATTCTAAAAATAATAAATGCTATTTTTGCATTTGTTCTTATAACAAAGAGTGATTTAGGCATGTTTACCCTGATGTCAACATCTCATATGGTGGCGGTCTGAATGCTCTCTTTTTTTTTTTTTTTTTTTCAACAAGTCGGCCGTCTCCCACCGAGGCAGGGTGACCCAAAAAGAAAGAAAATACCCAAAAAGAAAATACTTTCATCATCATTCAACACTTTCACCACACTCATACATAATCACTGTCTTTGCAGAGGAGCTCAGATACGACAGCTGAGAAAAGTCCCTCCCAGCTGTCACTATCTCAGACCCCTCCTTTAAAGTGCAGGCATTGTACTTCCCATTTCCAGGACTCCAGTCCAACTAAATCAATTAACTGGTTTCCCTGAATCCCTTCACAAAATGTTACCCTGCTCACACTCCAACAGATCGTCATGTCCCAAAAACCATTCGTCTCCATTCACTCCTATCTAACACGCTCACACATGCTTGCTGGAAGTCCAAGCCCCTCGCCCACAAAACCTCCTTTACCCCTTCCTCCAACCTTTTCTAGGACGACCCCTACCCGCCTTCCTTCCCTACAGATTTATACGCTCTCCAAGTCATTCTACTTTGATCCATTCTCTCTAAATGACCAAACCACCTCAACAACCCCTCTTCAGCCCTCTGACAAATACTTTTAGTAACTCCACACCTTCTCCTAATTTCCACATTCCGAATTTTCTGCATAATATTTACATCACACATTGCCCTTAGACAGGACATCTCCACTGCCTCCAGCCTCCTCCTCGCTGCAGCATTTGCAACCCATGCTTCACACCCATATAAGTGTGTTGGTACCACTATACTTTCGTACATTCCCTTCTTTGCCTCCATGGATAACGTTTTTGTCTCCACAGATACCTCAATGCACCACTCACCTTTTTTCCTTCATCAATTCTATGGTTAACCTCATCCTTCATAAACCCATCCGCTGACACGCTCAACTCCCAAATATCTGAAAACATTTACTTCTTCCATAATCCCTCTCTCCAATGTGATATCCAATTTTTCTTTATTTAACTCGTTTGATACCCTCATCACCTTACTCTTATCTATGTTCACTTTTAACTTTCTACCTTTACACACTCTCCCAAACTCATCCACTAACCTTTGCAACTTTTCTTTAGAATCTCTCTTACCCCTCATATAATAT
>WNWK01040014.1:0-12500 GCA_009830355.1 Cherax destructor | reverse complement strand
CCCAACACTAGTATCCCTGATACCAACTAGACTACGCATCACCAACACTAGTATCCCTGATACCAACTAGACTACGCATCACCAACACTAGTATCCCTGATACCAACTAGACTACGCATCACCAACACTAGTATCCTGATACCAACTAGACTACGCATCACCAACACTAGTATCCCTGATACCAACTAGACTACGCATCACCAACACTAGTATCCCTGACACCAACTAGACTACGCATCACCAACACTAGTATCCCTGATACCAACTAGACTACGCATCACCAACACTAGTATCCCTGATACCAACTAGACTACGCATCACCAACACTAGTATCCCTGATACCAACTAGACTACGCATCACCAACACTAGTATCCCTGATACCAACTAGACTACGCATCACCAACACTAGTATCCCTGACACCAACTAGACTACGCATCACCAACACTAGTATCCCTGATACCAACTAGACTACGCATCACGAACACTAGTATCCCTGATACCAACTAGACTACGCATTACCAACACTAGTATCCTGATACCAACTAGACTACGCATCACCAACACTAGTATCCCTGACACCAACTAGACTACGCATCACCAACACTAGTATCCCTGATACCAACTAGACTACGCATCACCAACACTAGTATCCCTGATACCAACTAGACTACGCATCACCAACACTAGTATCCCTGACACCAACTAGACTACGCATCACCAACACTGTATCCTGATACCAACTAGACTACGCATCACGAACACTAGTACCCCTGATACCAACTAGACTACGCATCACCAACACTAGTATCCTGATACCAACTAGACTACGCATCACCAACACTAGTATCCCTGACACCAACTAGACTACGCATCACCAACACTAGTATCCCTGATACCAACAAGACTACGCATCACCAACACTAGTATCCCTGACACCAACTAGACTACGCATCACCAACACTAGTATTCCTGATACCAACTAGACTACGCATCACCAACACTAGTATCCCTGATACCAACTAGACTACGCATCACCAACACTAGTATCCCTGACACCAACTAGACTACGCATCACCAACACTAGTATCCCTGATACCAACTAGACTACGCATCACCAACACTAGCATCCCTGACACCAACTAGACTACGCATCACCAACACTAGTATCCCTGATACCAACTTGACACATGCCAACTGCTTTAACATGAATAAATACAGTCAGAAAACATTGACATAAAAAAATTAAAAAAAAACATATACAACTTACATAAAGGTCAAAACACTAACTCCATCACAACCCACAGCCCCAGTACATGAACCCATATTCCTCCCACATCCATCACAATGCACAGCCCCAGTACATGAACTCATATTCCTCCCACATCCATCACAATGCACAGCCCCAGTACATGAACCCATATTCCTCCCACACGATGCACATATGACATGTGTACAGAAACAATGGAAGAGGAACAATATTACAATGATACAAAATAACATTAACAAATACAATAAATTGCCCATTTCTTTACACTTCACGTCACTTCACTCATCGTTCCAAAAACTCAAAAGCATTCATTATACTGCATATGAAAAATAATAATTGCAGACTATGTCTGCCCCTTGCAAACCCCCCCCCCCTCCCCCGTATACAGGACAGTAAGAAACCATAAATTAGCACAGAACATGAGGTTGACATTAACGTAATACATATTACAGGACAGTCTTTAATCACAACCTAATACAGGATATTATGCCACTGTATCTGAAAACGTATCCTACTATATATTATCAAGCATAAAATAAGTAACAAGAAAAAAGGTATGTACCATAATATCAATAATGCCCAAATCTTTAGTCTTCAGTAAATTATGATCATTTAACCAATATACATAAAATTAAACACCGTATACAAGATGCAATCACAACATATATGTGGTGAGCAAATGACTTGTATAAGCACAAAAACAGCATCAGGAACATTAATAAAATATGAACAATCCCAATAAGAATAATACAACATAATTCTACCGCCGTGATATATCAACAAATGAATTTTTTTTTTTTTAATTTTGTTAATTAAAAGACAGAGATATACATATAAAACCATAAATAAGCCCCATTGCCTCTCCCTGAACACCCCCACCGAAACCCTTTAGTCCAGAGTCTGAAACACAAACACTGACCACACATCCCAAAACAGCCTTAAACAGTAACCCCCCAAATCCCCCAAAACAAAACCCCCCTCCCTTCCACTAAACATTCACAAACACATACAGACCTATCCAAAAGCACACAACTGACCCAGAACCCTAACCGTACCACCAAACCTTTTACGGGGATCTACCAAAACCCTGCAACCAAAACATGGACATATCCCTGTAACCCACAGAAAAATCCTCTAGCCATGGTTGCCCATACAAAACCTGATTTCTACAACGCGTTCTGTAAAACCTCGCAGCACTCTAACCCGAACCCAATCCGTTTCCTCACGTAAACACCACGACACAGCAACAAAATCCACCCCAAGATACGTGTTTGCCCATCTCACCTCATCCGGAAGACCTGTCAAATCTAAACTCAAAACCCTCAACAAGGACACGCCTCCCCCACCCCGAATGACCCTGCCAAACCATTTCCTCACTATCCCCAACCTCTCACAAAAATACACCGAATGGAAAGCCATCTCTAACATGCCACAACAATTACAGGTCCCATCCTGTGCCAGACCCATATAAAAAAGCTGCGCCTTTGATGCTAAAATTCCATGCAGGAATCGGAACCCTATCTCCCTATCCCTGCAAGATAACCGACCCTTTTAAACCAGAACCATGTTGCCTTCCAATCATACATCGGAAAGACCGACAAACCTTGCACCGTACTGACCCTCCCCCTACCTCATCCAAAATACCCACCTTCACCTTCCGCGGCTCTCGCACCTTTGGAAGGAATCTTAACATCCCCTCTCCTACCAAAACATCTTTACCCTTCCACCACCACTAAATTTCCGACATGACTCTCCCCACCGTCTTTCCCTTATCCCCCCTCGCTACATATTCCTGTTTAACAAAGATACTCATCACTCGCCTGCCTAGCAATATTAGCCCCATCCTCCCCTGATTCACTTTCGACATCACAACCCTTCTCGCCAACCAGTCTCCCATATCTGCATATAAACTTCAAAACCCTCCCCTGCAGTCTTGAAATATCCTCCACTACAACGGATACACCGTTGCCACATGCCACAGCTGACTATACACTAACACATTAATCACCATAACTCTCTGCAATATGGTTACCACCCCCGGTCTCCAACCCACCAACCTTCCCAATGCTGCATCCACTACCCTAGATGAATTCATCGCCCTTGCCCTTTGCCCATTATTACAAAAAATGACACCACATATCTTCAAATTATCAACCAGAGCCCACCCCAGCCCACAGCCCAATGTCGCCCCCCCCCAAGACCCAACCTCCAGCAACTTTGATTTTTCCCTATTGACCCTCATTCCAGTCGCACTCCCAAAGATGTCCACGATACGGAGCACGTTCCCTAAACCTTCTCTAGAACCCACCAAGACCATGGTGTCGTCCACGTAACCAACAATCCCGGGCTCAGAACCCGGGATAGACTCCCTCTCCCAAACTCCTTCCTTCACCAACCTATAAAAGAGGTCCAGCAGGCAAGCAAAAAGGAGCTGTGACAAGGGACACCCCTGTTGCAACCCCCTCTCCATCCCCACAGGTCCTACTAACCTACCATTAACCTGCACCTGCACCTGAGCCCCTCGATACAAAGTACTAGCCCATTGTATGATCTCTACCCCAAAACCCTGCTTCCCCAAAAACTCAAGCAAAGTTTCCCGCTGAACCCTATCATACGCCGACTCCCTATCCAAACCAAGTACACCCCCCCCCTCCATTGACTCCACAAAATCACGAATATGCCGATGCCCATCACACATAGTATGACCAGGAATGCCATACTGTCCACCATCCAACAAGGTTTCTAGGACCCCCTTCATATGGTTAACTAAAACTTTAGCAAATATCTTGTAATTAGAGCAGAGCAAGGTGAGTGCCCTATAACCACATAACGTACCACAATCCTTACCTTTAGGCACCACGACCACCATCCCCTTCCTCTGATCCATCCCCATATAACCCCTTAACTTCATTGCATTGAAAACTGTGACCAACACCTAAGAACATAAAAACATAAGAAAGGAGGAACACTACAGCAGGGCTGTTGGCCCATACTAGGCAGGTTCTTCACATTCCATCCCACTAACAAGATATTTGTTCAACCCAATCTTAAATGCTACCTAAGAAATAAGCTTTGATAATTATATTTACTCATGTGCAATTCCCACTCAAATCCAACCCCTCTCACTCATGAATTTATCCAACCTAAATATGAAACTACCCAAGGTCCTAGCTTCAATAACCCTACTAGGCAGACTGTTCCACTCATCAACTACCCTATTTCCAAACCAATACTTTCCTATATCCTTTCTAAATCTAAACTTATCTAATTTGAATCCATTATTGCAGGTTCTCTCTTGGAGAGATATTCTCAAGACCTTATTTATATCCCTTTGTTAATATCATTTCCACTTGTATACCTCGATCATGTCTCCCTTATTCTTCGTCTTACAAGTGAATGTAATTTTAGGGTCTTCAATCTTTCTTCATACGGAAGATTTTTAATGCTATGTATTAATTTAGTCATTCTATGCTGAATGTTTTCTAATGAATTAATATCCATTCTGTAATATGGAGACCAGAACTGAGCTGTGTAATCTAGGTGAGGCCTTACTAACGATGCATAAAGCTGTAATATAACCTCTGGACTTCTGTTGCTTACACTTCTTGATATAAATCCCAGTAATCTGTTTGCCTTATTACGTACACTTAGGTATTGCTGGCTTGGTTTAAGGTTGCTGCTTACCATAACCCCCAAGTCTTTTTCGAAATCTGTATGGCTAAGTTCTACGATGCCAAGCCCATGTTGACACTTTACAGATCGCTTGTTCTATCTAGGCTGGAATATTGCTGCACACTAACTGCACCTTTCAAGGCGGGTGAAATTGCTGACCTTGAAAATGTGCAGAGAACCTTCACCGCACACATAAGTGCGAT
This sequence comes from Cherax destructor, assembly GCA_009830355.1. Lineage (NCBI taxonomy): Eukaryota > Metazoa > Arthropoda > Malacostraca > Decapoda > Parastacidae > Cherax > Cherax destructor. The sequence goes on along the minus strand of WNWK01040014.1, from coordinate 7,356 downwards.
AAACCACCTCAACTACTGGGAACGCTTGAATTTCCTAAACCTGTACTCTCTAGAACGCAGGCGGGAGAGATACATTATTATATACACATGGAAAATTCTCGAGGGCTTAGTACCAAACTTGCACACAAAAATCACTCCCTACAAAAGCAAAAGACTCGGCAGGCGATGTAACATCCCCCAATGAAGAGCAGGGTGCCACTAGCACGTTGAGGGACAACACAATAAGTGTCAGGGCCCAAGATTGTTCAACTGCCTCCCAACATACATCAGGGGATTACCAACAAACCCTGGCTGTCTTCAAGCAGGCACTGGACAGGCACCTAAAGTCGGTACCTGATCAGCCGGGCTGTGGTTTGTACGTTGGACTGCGTGCGGCCAGCAGTAACAGCCTGGTTGATCAGGCTCTGGTCCAACAGGAGGCCTGGTCACAGACCGGGCTGCGGGGGCGTTGACCCCTGGAATTCTCTCCAGGTAGACTCCAGGTATTTAACTTATAAGTGCTTGGGTTATGGGCACTCCCAAGCTTCAGAACCTTGCATTTATCTACATTGAACTGCATCTGCCACTTTTCTGACCAGGAATTGAGTCTGTCTAAATCCTCCTGAAGTTCCCTGACATCTACGTTAGAATCAATTACCCTACCTATCTTCGTGTCATCGGCGAATTTGCTCATATCACTAGTAATTCCCTCATCAAGGTCATTGATATATATTATAAACAACAACGGGCCTAAGACTGATCCCTGTGGAACACCAATTGTTACAGATCCCCACTCGGATTTAACCCCATTTATGCACACTCTCTGCTTCTTATTGGTGAGCCATGACTCGATCCATGACAGCACTTTTTCCCCAATGCCATGAGCTGCCACTTTCTTTAACAGTCTCAGGTTCAGTACTCTATCAAAAGCCTTACTAAAATCTAAATAAAGAATATCAAATTCTTTATCATGATCAACAGCCTCAAAAGCTTTACTAGAGAAGGTTAATAAATTAGATAGGCAGGAACGGCCCCGTGTGAATCCATGCTGAGTATCATTAATCAAATTATGGTTATCTAAATGGCTTCTAATAATATCAGCTATAATTGACTCTAGTAATTTGCCTACAATTGAGGTCAGGCTTATTGGGCGGTAATTTGACGGTAGTGACTTGTCCCCTGCTTTAAAAATAGGAATTACATTAGCCATCTTCCACACATCAGACACTACACCTGTTTGAAGAGATAAATTAAAAATGTTAGATATTGGTTCACAGAGTTCCATTTTGCATTCCTTAAGAACCCTTGCAAAAAGCTCATCAGGACCTGGCGATTTATTTTGTTTCAGACGGTCTACTTGTTTCATAACCATTTCGCTAGTGACTGTGATATTACATAATTTATCTTCTTCAGGGACACTATAAAAATTAATTACTGGGATATTATTAATGTCTTCCTGTGTGAAAACCGAGAGAAAATAATAATTGAAAATAGAGCACATATCATTCTCCTTGTCAGTAAGATGCCCAGAGTTATTTTTAAGGGGACCTATCTTATCCCTAACTTTTGTTCTATAAACCTGGAAAAAACTTTTTGGGTTAGTTTTTGAATCCCTAGCAACTTTAATTTCATAGTCCCGTTTAGCTTTTCTTATACCCTTTTTAATGTCCCTCTTAATGTCAGTATACTGATTTATAAGATGACCCTCACCTTTATTTATGTGCCTATAAATTCCTTTCTTCTGCCCTAAAAGATATTTGAGCCTATTATTCATCCATTTTGGGTCATTTCTACTTGATCTAATTTCTTTATATGGGATAAATGTTCTTTGGGCAGCCTGTATAGTGTTAAGAAAGCTGTCATATTGATATCTCTCTTCGTTACCCCAGTCCACAGTTGATAAGTGTTCTCTAAGCCCATTATAATCTGCTAAGCAAAAGTCTGAGACTGTGAGATAAAAATCTCCAGGCAACCCATCGACCCCTGGCATTGAGCCCAATTTTAAACCTTGCACTGCCTGCCATACCTCCTCCTCCGTTATCTCACCCTCCATAGATTCCTTATCCTTCACATTGATTCCCCTATGTATACCCTCCAGGACGATCTCTCTTGCCTCTCCCTCCTCCTCCACCCTCCGCAGCTTCTGCTGGAACCACACTCGAGCATACTCACACATCCCTTCCATCGTCAGTATTCTCTGTCCCCTTCTATAACCCCCCTCCTCATCCACCTGTAATGACATCACCGTCATACCTTTACGCCGTTCTCTAAACCTTCGCAAAATCATCATCGCAGATGCCCTGTCGCCCCACAGTATATCCTCAAGCCCACTGTGGAGCCGAACCACGTGGAACCTCTCATTTTGTAACTCCTGCAACTGCTCCCATAACCAACGAACCTCCTCCAATGAACCTCCCACCCCACCCCCTGACAATCCCTCAACTGCATTTCCAAAAACCTCTGCATACCGAACCGCAGACGCGCATCCTCCCTACCCTCCTGCTGATAGAAATTCTTTGTCCCCGCCTTTGCCCTCACATTCCATCATTCCACTACATCCTCAACACCCCTCCCCTCCCACCAGGCGGCAAAAACGCTCCTATGTTCCTCCCTACTCAAGAGCCTCGTATTCAGTTTCCAATAACTAGAGTATACCCTCACTACTCCCTCCCACTGCAACTCTGCCAAAACACCTCTATGATCCGAGCACCCGACATCGATACATTCCACCCTACCCACCTGTACATGCTCTGTTACGTAAATTCGATCTAAGCGAGCTGCGTAACCCCTACGACAAAACATAAAGTCAACACACCAGCCCTCACCCCGACCACGTTCTTCGCACCTATCACTCCCAACACCTCCCTTAACACACTAGAAATACAACCCGTGCCCCGAGGTTCCACATCCTTGTGCCATGTGATGCAATTCCAGTCTCCCACTATCACCATCATTAAGGGCAACCCCCTGCATGCATAAACCAAAGCCTCACGAACAAAAGCATCTTTTACCCTACGATTATTACTTGCCGGCATATAAACCCCAATGAAACAAACTTGAACGTCCCCCCACAAACCCTCTACTCGAACTATCCTCTCCCCCTCCTCCCAGGACTTCAACCGAAAAGGGCTAGTGGAACAAATCCCAACTGCAACCCCACCCTTTATATTCTCCAAACTACCTGTATACATCTCATACCCATTCAAACATAAGTCTCTGCAACACCTAAAGTTATGCTCCTGAAAGAAGCAAACATCCACTCTCAGCCTTCGCAAAGTCACTTCGACCCACTTCCTTTTCACCTCCAAATGGAGGCCATTAACATTCATGGTTATACACTTGAATTTCGTCATGGGGGCTTACCTCTGTGTTTCAATGGCTTCAACAGGCCCGACTTGACCACACCTTCAGCCCCGACATCTTTCCTCTTGTCCTTACTCTCCTTACAACCCTTTTCCAAGGGCTTCCCTTTAGTGAACCCCTTCCCCCCCTTTGCCACCTCCACCCAGGCCATCTTACAAGACCACTGACTAGGGGTCAGGACATCGTCATCACTCACACCACTGGGCCTCTTTTGGGACCCACCCATCACCTCCATCAACCCATCATCCTCCCCTCTATAAACTTCAACCTCCACTGTCTGCACTTCCAAGAGGTTCTCTGTGTTCTGGCTCCCACCAACCAAGCTAGGACTCTCTATGCACACCCCCTCCGAATCCTCCGAAACTGGTGCCTCATTAGACACCTCATCCACACACAACAAATCTGCAGTACCTGGACTAACCAGCAAACTACATATGTCCGCCAAAAATGGGTACTGGGAGCCGACCTGCAACACTGCAGGGTCACCCATCATCCTAACAGAATCCTGCAGGCTGGTGACATCCTGTGTCGGCAGCGGTAAGATCGCCACCCCCCCCCCTCGGCCACCTCCAACACCTCACTCCAACGTGTAGCATTTTCCTTTTCCACAACAGTCGCTACCTCCGTGTTCACAGCCACACCCACATCCATTGTTGCAGTCTCACAAACCTCAGGAGCCACCTCACACTCCTGACCAGAAGCACGGCTCTGACGATGCCCATCTCTCCGTCAATCACAAGAGGCAGCCATATGACCAGGTGTCCCACATAGCTGGCACGTACGTACCTGTCCGATGTATGTGACATACACCTGAGTACGGAAAATGTCCAACAGAACGTAGAGGGAATTTGCCTCCTCAGGGACACCTTAAGTGAAAAAGAGCCTTCCGGCATTCCAGCATAAAAGCCTTGGGACCACAGGCCGATGTTGACAGCATGTATAACACCATATCGCTGGAAAACCTCCCTGACGTCAGCCTCACAAGCTTCAAAAGGGACGTTTCGAACTTTAATCCATTTGTACTGGGCTGACATGTCCCGTAGTCTCACCTCCAATGCAGAATTGACGACGATCCACTTCTCCTGATACTCGTCAACAATCTCTTCATAGGCACTGCTGGAGTTGAATTTTACAAAAATTCTCGCTGCTCCATTTAATGAAATACCAAACAGGGCCTCAATAGGGATGCCATAGGTATCCCTCACAATCAAGGGCAAGATAACATCCGCATTACTCTGATACACGGTACCCTGAAGCAGCTCAATGCACACAGTATTGACTCTGAGCAGGTACAGGTCCGCCATCTTGGAGAAAGGAAGTTGCTCAGTACTGCCACCAGAGCTCCAGGTCAGCACGTCCAACCACCACGAAGGCTAGGCAGCCAATCTCTTACACAAGTACTACACACCTGCTTACACAAGTACTACACACCTGCTTACACAAGTACTACACACCTGCTTACACAAGTACTACACACCTGCTTACACAAGTACTACACACCTGCTTACACAAGTACTACACACCTGCTTACACAAGTACTACACACCTGCTTACACAAGTACTACACACCTGCTTACACAAGTACTACACACCTGCTTACACAAGTACTACACACCTGCTTACACAAGTACTACACACCTGCTTACACAAGTGCTAACTCAACACTTTTTAGCTGACAAGTCAAATAAACAAGTTATTTATACGTAAATAACCCTCACATTGTTTATTTACTGTACGTATTATAACTTACACATTCGTTACTATGTATGATAATTTGAGTAACTGTATTTATGTCTTCTTGTACCCAAATAAACTTACCTGGAGAGGGTTTCGGGGGTCAACGCCCCTGCGGCCCAGTCCGTGACCAGGCCTCATGGTGGATCAGGGCCTGATCAACCAGGCTGTTACTATTGGCCGCACGTAAACTGACGTAGAAACCACAGCCTGGCTGATCAGGTACTGACTTTAGGTGCTTGTCCAGTGCCTGCTGGAAGACATCCAGGGGTCTTGAAGACAACCTGGGGTCTAGAAGACAACCAGGGGTCTTGGGGACAGCCAGGGGTCTTGAAAACAGACAGGGATCTTGAAGACAACCAGGGGTCTTGAAGACAGCCAGGGGGCTTGAAGACAACCAGAGGTCTTGAAGAAAACCAGGGGTCTTGAAGACAACCAGAGGTCTTGAAGACAGCCAGGGGTCTTGAAGAAAACCAGGGGTCTTGAAGACAGCCAGGGGTCTTGAAGACAGCCAGGGGTCTTAAGAACATAAGAAAAAAAGAACACTGCAGCAGGCCTACTGACCCATGCGAGGCAGGTCCAGCTTAGAACTGACCACCTGGAGCTAACCTTTTCCAGGTAAACTCCAGGTAGTCAGGTCACTTCCACTTAAGTAATTAGTACGGAATCTGGCCTAGTAGCACAAGCTAGTCAGGTCCAACTCACACCCACCCACACCCACTCATGTATTTATCTAACCTATTTTTAAAACTACACAACGTCCCAGCCCCTATGACGGTACTCGGGAGTTTGTTCCACTCATCCACAACTCTATTACCAAACCAATGTTTTCCTATATCCTTCCTGAATCTGAACTTCTCCAACTTGAAACCATTGCTGCGAGTCCTGTCTTGGCTGGATATTTTCAGCACGCTATTTACATTCCCTTTATTTATTCCTGTTTTCCATTTATACACCTCAATCATATACCCCCTAATTCTACGCCTTTCAAGAGAGTGCAGATTCAAGGCCCTCAGTCTATCCTCATAGGGAAAATTTCTGATACATGGGATCAACTTTGTCATCCTCCCCTGTACGTTTTCCAGTGCATTTATATCCATTCTGTAATACAGTGACCAGAACTGTGCAGCATAATCTAAATGATGCCTAACCAAAGATATATAGAGTTGAAGAATAACCTGAGGACTTCTATTATTTATACTTCTTGATATGAAGCCAAGGATTCTGTTAGCTTTATTGCGAACACTTATGCACTGTTGTCTTGGTTTCAGATTACTGCTAACCAGAACTCCTAAATCCTTCTCGCAATCACAAGTATTAAGATCTACATTATTCAGTTTATATGTGGCATGGTTATTATCCTGCCCAACATTTAGAACTTTGCATTTGTCTACATTAAACTGCATCTGCCACTTCTCCGACCACTGCATCAGTCTATTCAAATCATTCTGGAGTGCTCTAATGTCCTCATTAGAATGAATTGGACGGCCTATTTTGGTGTCATCAGCAAATTTGCTTATGTTGCTATTTATTCCCTCATCTATGTCGTTTATATAAATTGTAAACAACAGGGGGACCAAAACTGACCCCTGTGGGACACCGCTTGACACGTGCCCCCATTCTGATTTCTCCCCATTTATGCAAACTCTCTGCCGCCTATTTGTCAACCATGACTCTACCCAGGAAAAAAATTCTCCTCCTATTCCGTGTACCTTAAGTTTCATCAATAGCCTCTGATGTGGAACTTTATCGAAAGCCTTACTGAAGTCCATATACACAATATCATATTCATTACCATGATCTACCTCCTCAAACACCTTAGTGAAAAAAGTTAGTAAATTCGTAAGACAGGAACGCCCCTTAGTAAAACCGTGTTGAGATTCATTAATCAATTTATGCCTTTCAAGATGGCTACGAATTGCCTCGGCAATTATTGATTCCATAAATTTACCAACTATGGAGGTAAGGCTTATTGGTCTATAGTTCGAAGCTAAGGACCTGCTCACCTGCCTTGTAAATAGGTATTACATTTGCCCTTTTCCACTTGTCTGGCACTATGCCAGTTTGTAGTGATATATTGGAAAGATTTGCTAAAGGTTTGCTAAGTTCCTCTTTACATTCCTTTAAAACTCTTGCAAACAGTTCATCAGGGCCTGGGGATTTGTTAGGTTTTAATTTCTCAATTTGTCTGAGGACCATGTCACTTGTTACCCCAATCGAGCATAGTCTATTATATTCCTGTTCAAAATAATTTATTATTTCTGGAATTCCGCTGATATC
>WNWK01040013.1:0-17180 GCA_009830355.1 Cherax destructor | reverse complement strand
AAAATAAAAAAAAAGAATAAAAGGGGGAACGTGGAGGAATAGCTCCTAGGAGGAATGGAAGGGCGTAAATCCCCTCCGCGCCAAGAGGACCTCAACACCGCTAGTAGTGCAGATGCTGCATGGAACCCGTGCCATACCCTACCCTTCAGGCCAGTAAACCAGCAATCCGGGATAGCAACCTCACATCCACCGAGCCACCTCGGCGGACAAAAGAGAGGCGGCCGGATATCCCGCCTAAAGCATACCGCCTTCAGCCACCACCCCGGAATCCGAAGGTGGCCTCCAGAGATACACCCGTCGCCTGAAAGATACCCAAGGCCACTCCGGAGACCGGAGAGGGACAGGACATCCCCAGGCGATCCAGATTCCACGGCAAACTACACCACCACCAAGGACCTCAACGGAATGGGATGGACCACGATACCCTTCCCCTACCTAGGAACTAGAATGCCTGGGGAGGGAAGCTCCCAGGTTAAAAATGGGAAGGAAATAAGGGAGGGATGAGGAGGAAGAGGAGGAAAAGGGAAAAAGGGAGGATGGGGAAAATGGGAAAAGGGAGGGGGGATTGGGGGGTAATTAGGTTCGGTCTGAGGAAGAAGACCAAAAGGTCCAATTCCTCAGACCAAGAGCCTCTTCACCACAGCAAGGAGCCCCCCTTGAAGAGGAGCCGTACCGGAGAAGATTCGAACCCCGGACCTCAGTGTGAGCCGAGTGCGCTAGCGATCGAGTTACGCACAGGATTTATTGCGTTATCCTGGGTGGCCAACTCTCCGGGTTAAAAATCTCAACAAATTCTTATTTGATCAAAATTAGTTATAAATTAGTATATAGATAGGTTAGTGTACCCTCCCAGCATCTCCACTCTCCCAGTAGTGTCTCCTTAGAAGGGACACTAATATATTTATGTATAAACGTTATAATCTCCAAACTCTCTTCATTTTATCTTAATATTTTATAAATAGTATGTTATTATTATTATAATAAAAAGAAGCGCTAAACCACAAGGGTTATACAGCTCAATAGTATGTTAATGTCTTAAGTATATGATAATATAAATATAAAAACGAGTAGCCCGGTGGTCTGGTGACTAGAGCTCTCGCTTCACACACGGAGGGCCCGGGTTCGATTCCCTGCGGGTGGAAACATTTCGACGTGTTTCCTTACACCTGTTATGTTCACCTAGCAGCAAATAGGTACCTGGGTTGTTAGTCGACTGGTGTGGGTCGCATCCTGGGGGACAAGATTAAGGACCCCAATGGAAATAAGACAAGACAGTCCCCGATGACGCACTGACTTTCTTGGGTTATCCTGGGTGGCTAACCCTCCTGGGTTAAAAATCCGAAGAAATCTTATCTTTATACCCAACAGGACCCTCCCGAACCTGTCAATTACAAACTTTAGATTTTTTTAGAAAAGACTTTAAACCTTTAAATTTAAAGTTGATGAACTATTTTATTTGTAACGTGATTTTCATGTTTTTTTTTATGTATAAGTATTGCATACCCAATTCTACGAAGACTGAATTATTTTCGATAAGTTCAGTCAGAGACTCACAGGTAAGGACCCACTAGGGGCGAGGGGAAAGTGGGGACAGACGAAGAATAGCCGGTGAGAGGAATTATTATTATTATAATCAAATAGACCGATGAGAGGAAGAGCTGCAGTTAAAGAGAAAGAGTCAGGACTAAACCCAACCGTTTGTGGGGTAAAACCCGAATTATATATTATATTCGATAAGTTGACAGGGTTAACAAAATTATAAGCGAATCCACTGGGGACGTGATCAGATACACGGAAATACACAAATCTGCAGTGTAATGAGAAACGTTTAAGTTTCACCTACGCTTCGTTTTTTACATTCAGAGAAACCTGTATAGGGAACGCAGTGAGCAGTCAGTTTTCATGCTTCAACTTAGGTAGTTTTAAAAATGGTTACATAAATTTATGATTGAACAGAGTTGGATTTGAGAACTTGTCTAGAATATACCAGTAGGACACTTCTTCAGTGCTCCGTTCTGTTGCTGTGGGGAAGACGATCGTAAAGCTTCTAGGCAAGAGGCTCAGTCATGGTGAAGAAGCCCTTGTTCTGTTTGTTGATATTCTGATGTGTGATGATTCCAGGATCCTAAGTGTCTGAGAGTGAAACACACGTTCCAGCGGTCCATTCTGCTGGCGTTTTTGGTTCAGAAATGCGCGTGCGCGTGTACTCAACTAGTTGTGGTTGCACGGGTCGATTCACAGCTCCTGGCCCCGCCTCTTTACTGGTCTCTACTAGGTCACATGGGTTCGAGTCCTTGGCTAATGTTGTTAATGAATATATATATATACATGTATATATATATGTATATATATATATATATATATATATACATGTATATATATATATATATATATATATATATATATATATATATATATATATATATATATATATATATATATATATATATATATATATATATATATATATATAATATGAACACACAAACAGTGGACTGTATAGAGAACAAAGTTTTAGTTACTTTTTCTTTTGTCGATTTTGCTGAAAGTTTTGCCAAGGTTATAATATGTAGTTTTTTTTTTCAAAAGAATCGTAGAATAATTTACGAAACAGCTGCCACACCTTGTTACCTTTCCTAAAATAGGGATTAAAGTAAACTCTACATGTACACCTGGAGATACACGACTCTAGTTGTGTAAACCCTCTTAAATGTAGTAAATCTAGATTTTTATTGCACAACCGAATTGCTTACATGAGTTATTTAATTGTTTAAAGGTAAATTATGTTAACTGAAAAAAATATTATTGTACAGGAGCGGAACTCTTCGCTAAGAGGAAGAAGCGGATGGACAAATTTATTGTTGATGAGACCACAGTGCAGAAGGCGCAGCAGCAGACCACCACGATTACTCAGCAGTCTTTCAGCAGCCAATCTAACGTCAGCAGCACTAGCACCAGCAGCTTTAGCAGCAAGAAACAAGCGGAGTATGAACGGAATCAACAGCAGGAGCAGATTTTGGTAAGTACTGATGGCAGTCACTTATGGTTTGATAGCAGGATGATGGTAGAAACTGACGCTGGTTGTTGCCTCCTGTAATACCAAAGATAAATAAGAATATTAGCAATAAAAAAAATGCGTTTTCTCTACATTATAGTGGAACAAACATCACCGAGTTGTGATAAAGGGCATAAAAACAAGTAGATTCTCTCATGTTTAATGCACTCCTTGACGTTTGGTCTTCACTGTACTATTGTTTTACTGAAGCTTTCATAGAACACGGGTTTACTAGACAACCTTGCATGGTATAACTAAAGAAATACTATTTCACTTGGCCATATGAATTTTAGAAACAGAAGTACATATGGCGGTAATTGAAATCCCATTGTGTTCTAGCTAGATATTCCTCAATCACGTGAAAAGATGTAGATGAGCAGGAAGGTAATCCGTGTGGTAATGTAGATAATTTGAGACTGAGTAGTCTAGGTGGATGTCTTGTGTGGATGGGTGAACAGACGGTTTAATGTGTTGCTACGGAAGTTGGAATACAATACAATGCATAATATACAATGTGAGGTTTACCTGTTATAAAATATTGTTCAGCACAAAGAAAGCCACTAGCATGCCTGAGCATTTCGGGCAGACATTGTGGAGGGATGATGTGTGTGGACCTGTAAGCGGGAAGAAAAGTAGATGGCAAAAGACCCTTCACTATCAACTTAATGCTGAGAACAAAGTACAGTCTGTGGGTGTGAAGACAATTTGGCGAACAAGCTTTTATTAGGACCTAACTACCTTTGGCTCAAGATTGAACTTTTATCAAATCATGACTTGATAAAATTTAACCTTAAATGAAATGTAGTCGTAGTATTACGCCTGTACATCCAACTACAACCTTGTTAGTAGGCCATGTTGAGAGATGAATGTCTGTTTGAAATTATTTGGGTGAATGAATATGTATTAAAGTGCAAATAAAAGCATGGCCAAGTCTTTGTTGGAGGTAGGGCATTCTGTAGGTGTTATATATACTAGGAACACTTGATGTAAGTATACTCGAAGCTGCATATTGGAGACTGATGTGGAGTGAGGAGGAGGGGGGGGGGTAAGGTCTGAAAGCAAACACGCTCAGAAGTAATGGATGTGTCATGGCTGAGAGAACCAAAAGTAAGAGTAGAGATTTGTGTGGTGCATCAGTTAGACCAGCGATGCCCCAACAGGAGCAGTTCCTGAGAAACCGGGCCTCAAGCATCACCATGGTGAAGACGCCGTGGCAGGCGGCTCTCGAGACTGGATGTGCAGCTGATGCCTTCCAAGAAAGGGAACAAAGGATACAGGTACACTACGCACGAATACAAATGCAGATACACTAATAAATGCACGCACACTCATGCTCGCTTACATATTAGCATGCGCATACGCATCTGTCCTTTTTATACATGTGTACACATACAGCAGCTGAAACTAAGACCTTCTACAGGATCAACTTGGTGAGTACACATACACACCACAATGCACTCACAACACCCTGCTGTTTGTTACTGTATGCTCCAAACTTGCTGTGTGCTTCACAAACTGCTCATCCTCTGAAAAGATTTCTCTCGCTCATGGGAAACCAGTTCAAGCAATTAATTATTGACATGCTATGTGGCAATATAGCTACAAATATTTTTGTAAATATTTTTTCCAGGTAATTTTTTTTACCAAGCATGTTGTAATTGCTGAAAACATAACCCAGGTACAAATATTAAAAAACTCATTATTATTACTTATTTTTTTTCAGCAGAGATGAGACACTTGAATAAACTTGATAGCGATAAATCCTACTTAAAGAAAAAATATGAATATTTACAATAAAGTACTGCATATTACCGAGTATAATCGTGTGGTGTGCTGGGAACAAGTCAACCATGTCCTAAATGAAACAAGCTGGGAAGATATCCTAAAGAACACAGATCAGAACCTTTGCTTAGAAAAAATAAACTCTGTGGTTCTTGAGATCTGCTCAAGGCACATTCCATTAAGAAAAAGAAGAAGTAAACTAGAAAGAGAAATATGCTTCCTATACAGACGAAGGCGAAGAGTCACAGAGCAGCTGAGAGGGGCCAATATATCTGAAATACGAAGGGAGGCACTGGTTAATGAAATTGCAAATATTGAACTTAAGCTGAAGGAATCTTACAGGAGACAAGAATCGCAGGAAGAACTAAAAGCCATAAAGGAAATAGAAAAAACCCAAAATTCTTCTTCTCAACAGAGTAAAGTCTGAGGCAGCTACTGTGAAAAGCTCTGTTCCACAAGGCACAGTACTTGCTCTCATCCTGTTCCTCATCCTCATATCGGACATAGACAGGGATATAAGCCACAGTGCTGTCTTCCTTTGCAGATGACATCCAAATCTGTATGACAGTGTCCACCGTTGAAGACACTGCAAGACTCCAAGCAGACATAAACCAAATCTTTAAATGGGCTGCAGAAAACAATATGAAGTTCAATGATGAGAAATTTCAATTACTCAGAGACGGAAAAAGTGAAGAAATTAAAATCTCATCGGAGTACAAAACTAATTCAAACCACACAATAGAGCGAAAAACTAATGTCAAAGACCTGGGAGTGATCATGTCAGAGGATCTCACCTTCAAGGACCATAACACTGTAGCAATTGCATCTGCTCGAAAAATGACAGGATGGATAATGAGAACCTTCAAAACCAGGGATGCCAAGCCCATGTTGACACTTTACAGATCGCTTGTTCTATCTAGGCTGGAATATTGTGCACACTAACTGCACCTTTCAAGGCGGGTGAAATTGCTGACCTTGAAAATGTGCAGAGAACCTTCAAGCACGCATAACTGCGATAAACCACCTCAATTACTGGGAACGCTTGAAGTTCCTAAACCTGTACTCTCTAGAACGCAGGCGGAGAGATACATTATTATATACACATGGAAAATTCTCGAGGGATTAGTACCAAACTTGCACACGAAAATCACCCCTACAAAAGCAAAAGACTCGGCAGGCGATGTAACATTCCCCAATGAAGAGCAGGGGTGCCACTAGCACGTTGAGGGACAACACAATAAGTGTCAGGGGCCCAAGATTGTTCAACTGCCTCCCAGCATACATCAGGGGGATTACCAACAAACCCCTGGCTGTCTTCAAGCAGGCACTGGACAGGCACCTAAAGTCGGTACCTGACCAGCCAGGCTGTGGTTCGTACGTTGGACTGCGTGCGGCCAGCAGTAACAGCCTGGTTGATCAGGCTCTGGTCCAACATGAGGCCTGGTCACAGACCGGGCCGCGGGGGCGTTGACCCCTGGAATTCTCTCCAGGTAAACTCCAGGTCTTATGCCAAATCTAAGAAAAAAACATCCAGTATTGAGCCCCTGCTTAGGTGAGATGGGACATACACAGATGACAGCCAAGAAATGAGTGAGATACTAAAGTCCCAATAAGACTCAGTGTTCAGCGAGCCGCTGCCCAGACTAAGGGTCGACAATTCAAATGAATTCATTATGAACGAGACCCAAAATTTGGTCATCTGAAAAGGCAATAAATGACATGCTCATGCACTCTGCCCCAGGCCCAGACTCATGGAACTCCGTGTTCATCAAGAACTGCAAGAAGCCCCTATCACGTGCCTTCAGCATTCTATGGAGAGGGAGCATGGACACAGGGGTCATCCCACACTCACTAAAAACAATAGACATAGCCCCACTCTACAAAGGTGGCAGTAAAGCAATTGCAAAGAACTAGAGACCGATAGCACTAACATCTTCTATCATAAAAATCTTTGAAAGGCTTCTAAGAATCAAGATCGCCGACCACCTAGATACCCATCAATTACACAACCCAGGGCAACACGGGTTTAGAGCAGGTCGCTCCTGCATGTCCCAGCTACTGTATCACTATGACAAGGTCCTGGATGCTGTAGAGGATAAACAAAATACAGATGTAGTATACACAGACTTTGCAAAAACTTTCGACAAGTGTGACCATGGTGTAATAGCACACAAAATGCGTGATAAAGGAATAACAGGAAAAGTTAGTAGATGGATCTATAACTTCCTAACAAATAGAACACAAAGAGTAATAGTAAACAGAAAGCTCTGTTCCACATAGCACAGTACTCGCTCCCATTCTAGTCCTCATCCTCATATCTGACGAAGACAAAGATGTATGCCATAGCTCTGTGTCTTCCTTTGCGGATGACACCCATATTGCCATGGCAGTGACCTCCATCGAAGACACTGCAAGACTCCAAGCGGACATAAACCAAATCTTCAAATGGGCCACTCAAAACTATATGAAGTTCAATGAAGAGAAATTTCAACTACTCAGATATGGAAAACTTGAGGAAATTAAAACTGTATCAGGGTATACGACAAATTCTAACCATACAATAGAGCGAAAAAGTAATGTGGAGGACCTGGGAGTGATAATGTCAGAGGATCTCGCCTTCAAAGACCACAACTATGTATCTACCGCATCTGCTAGGAAAATGATAGGATGGATGAGAACCTTCAAAACTAGAGATATACTGCTGGAATATTGCTGCACACTTAACAGCACCTTTCAAGGCAGGTGAAATTGCTGACCTAAAAATGTACAGAGAACCTTCACGGCACACACAACTGTGATAAAACACCTCAATTACTGGGATTGCTTGAAGTTCCTCAACCTATACTCCCTAGAATGCAGGCTGGAGAGATGATATACACTTGGAAAGTCCAAGAGGGATTAGTACCAAACTTGCACACGAAAATCACTACCTATGAAAGCAAAAGACTCGGCAGACGATGCAACATTCCCCCAATGAAAAGCAGGGGTGCCACTAGCACGATAAGAGGCAACACAATAAGTGTCAGGGGCGCAAGACTGTTCAACTGTCTCCCAGCATACATAAGGGAGATTACCAATAGACCCCTGGCTGGACAGGCACCTAGAGTCAGTACCTGACCAGCCGGGCTGTGGTTCGTATGTCGGTTTGCGTGCGGCCAACAGTAACAGCCTGGTTTATCAGGCCCTGATCCACCATGAGGCCTGGTCGCAGACCGGGCCGCGGAGGCGTTGACCCCTGAAACCCTCTCTAGGTAAACTCCAGGTAACATAGGATGTGGGTTAGCACTTTATGATGATAATAATAATCATAGGATGTGGGTGTTAACTTTATTAGTGGAAGTCACACTTACGCTTTTATTTTTCATTGTATATCACATAATTGTGAATATATCTTTGGTGTTGTTTTTTCACTGCCTCTCACTGTTCAGCAGTTCTCGCCTGACATTTAATGTATTTTTCAAATTACTAACACATAGATAATTAAGTAAATAAAATAAAATTGCAACATCCAACGACAGGGGTCTTATTTTGCACCTGTGCATGCTCGCGCGCGCGCGCACAAAACGAGCGTACATACATACTAACTTCTTGGTCGTCATCAGGTGGAACACGTAAAAAAAAATTCTCCTTACTGAACATTATTCAGACCTTAAAATTACTAAGCAAAAATTATCCTGGAAGGTATGTATAGAGAGACTGATAAAAGCAGGTCACATAAAACCTCCCCCCCCCCTCCCCACAGTTAACTAAAATTGTTAAAATTTTTGATAGGACACTTTTTAGTGTTGCACCAAACTAACCTAGCACCCCCAAGTTAACCTTGCCAAAATTTATATAATATAAAAAAGCTACAAATACAATTATTCAAGCTTATTGATAAGATTTACTTGATCTCAGAGGTTTCATCTGTTGTCAGCGTCAACCCCTTCTAAACTATTCTCCAATATTTTGGTCCATGTTGGTCTCTGATGTGTTGATCTTCACTAGTTGGGTCTGATTAAGATGTGGCACCGCAGAGAACTTTACCTCATGGGGGATGAAGAGAACATTCGATCGCTGTTGACTGGTATCAAGATTTGTAACTACGGGGATGACATCACGGCTTCCTGGAGATAATCAGAAAATCTTCTCAGTTACTATCCACTTCATTTTCCAGTTCTGCCGAGAATATGTATCGGGAAAGCATTGCAACTAGTCTTATGACTAGTTGCAATGCTACACTCTCATGAAAGCTTTGCGTTACTACCTCAGATGCTGGAGGGGTCACATGCCCTGTCCCTCCTATACCTTCCTGAAGTCTGACTCGCCACTTCTACCCTAAGTATTAGCCTTCCTCCTGTACAGACATACCTCTAAACATACCAGAAGGTTAACTGAAGAATGGAGCGATCATCGCCCCCCCCCCGAGGTCCCGTTCCAGGCCAGGCCAGGCCGGCTATTGGATCAAGGCTGTTTGAACCAGGCTGTTACTGCTGGCTGTACGCAGTCCAGCGTTCGAACCACAGTCCGGCTAACCAGAAACTGACTTAAGGAACCTATCAAGTTCCCTCTAGAAACAGGAAGGGATCTGTTGGTAATCCCCTTATATATAAACGGAGACTGTTAAAAAGCCTTGGTCCCCTTGCACTCATTGTGTTATATCTTTGAGTACTCATTGCACTCCTGCTTTGAGTTATTTTGCACCGATCCTTTTGCAAATTTGGGACGAATCTCTCTCGAATGTACCAACTTTCTTCTCTGCATTCGAAAAAGTGCAGGTAGAGGGATTAACGTTCCCAGTAATTTAGGGGCTTGACTGAAGTTGTACTACACGTGCAGTGAAAGTTCTCTTCATTCTCTAGGTCTACAATTTCCCCATGCTTGCAGGTTGGACCTAAAGGGATGATGCCTGTCACTGTTTACATTTCCACGCACGTAACTACTATTGACCAAAGTGTGATGAGCCAGACATAGCCTTATTCATCAGCTGGAGTTATTGTCCACAACTATGCAGTCTAGAGGTGGCCCATCTAGTTGACACTAGTTCCTTCCACTTGAGAGGATTACATTGTTCTACTTGTTTCCAGTATTAATTCCCAAAAATATTTGGTCTAAAAATAATTTGTCAAAAGTTTTTATTTTGGACATGTGCACAATTTATAATTATGAAACTGGTCATCTCTTAACCTTGCTTATTATATTGTAAACATATTCACATTAGGACAGCAGGACTGTTATATAATCAAATTCTATAAATTCCTGGGAAATATATATCTATTGCATAAGAACTAATTGTAATTTTGCCATTTCAGATGAGTAGCCCTCACATTGGAGGTCCAACAGCTGCACCAGGTGAGATGCCGCTTTAAGTTACTATGCACGGATGTAGAACTGTTGTAGAAAACATCCTTTTCCTTCATAGTCCTAAAGCAATTTCGAAGTTCATACATAAACTAAGATATTTACAAGTATAAAAACTACAAAATGTTGATTTAATACATTGAATACCCAAAAGATTTTCTTTAAAGAGGAAATACAGTCACCGTAGTTTAATCTGTGTCTTGCCATGAACGTTCTGCCCTAGCAGTTCAGATGACCCTATGACCTGCGACATCCTCACCCCTCCTTTACAGTGCAGGCATTGAATGTGGGAAGAACAGTGACTTCACTCTGAAGGAGGTGTGAGAAAGTTGCAATCGGAGGGTCATCTGACGTAGGCTGTCTGTCAGCACAATATGGCAAGACAGCGATCGAATAAATAGCTGTGAATGTCTTTCCTCTTATTTAGATCACCCTACCTGGGTGGGAGACTGCAGGTCTTATATATATATATAATACGTGTATATATGTCGTGCTGAATAGGTAAAACTTGCGATTTTGGCTTAAATAGCAAAGCTCTTCTTGCCGAATAAGGCAAGCAAAATTTTTTTATGCAATAATTTCGCAAAAATCATTCTGAACCTAACGAAAAAAAAATATTTCATTGTGTTTGTTTATTATTAAATTATTGTAAACTTATCTAAAATATATTTAGTTGGATTAGGCTAAATTAAATTGCACTTGTTATAACAAAATGATATAAGTTTTCTGAGGTGCTTTTGGTACAAAATTATTAATTTTTACATTAACATAAATGAAAAAAATATATATTTAAACGTATAAGAGAAAATGTTAGAAAGGACTTAATTTTAAATGAGTTCTTGTTAATTGGCCAATTTAACCTATTCGGCACATTATATATATACAATATATATATATATATATATATATATATATATATATATATATATATATATATATATATATATATATTAAAATGTACTTTAACTCAACGGATGTTTACCCTCAATGTTGGGTGACCCCAAGAAAACAATTCATAAAAATTCATTCAATCGTTGTCTTCCCGGAAATATACAGACATTACAATCAGATTAGCCTCCTACTGCAACATCTCTCATCTCTCCTTCAGAATGCAATCACTACTCTTTCCACCTCTATGACTCTTCTGGCTAACCGGTTTCTCTGAATCCCTTCAGAAAGTTACCTTGCTGAAGCTTCAACAACATGCCCATTAAAAACTACTTGTCTCCATGCAATCCTATGTAAGAAGCTCATTTAAGCCTGCAGGCTTGTGTGAGCTTGTTAGACAGGATTGCATGCAGACAAATGGTTTTTAATGGACGTGCTGTTGGAGCGTGACCAAGATACGTACCTTTTATGAAGGGATTCAGGGGAAACTGATGAGCCGGACTTGAGTCCTGGAAGTAAGGGCGGAGCTTGCACTCGGAAGGAGTGGTGGTGATGGTGGTGGTGATGCTGCAGTCGGAACAGTGATCTGATTGTGATGTCAGTATATTTCTTTAAAGACGACAATTTAGTGAATGTGTATTGTTTTGTATTAGTCACCCTGCCTTGGTGGGAGAGGGCCATTGAGGTAAATTATTATTATTTATACGTGTATATAATTATTAATTTATTGACCCCCATAAAAATGAAAAATACTGCTTGTAAATATTAATGTATGATTCAGTGTTTACGGTAGAATCTAAACTGTTTTATGAATTCTTTAATTACAAAAAAAAAAAAAAAAAAAAAAAATTATGCAAGATTTTTTTTTGTATTTTTTAGATATCCAGTCATAGTGCTGCCACTGTTAAAATACGAACTATTGCACAAAAAATTAACTTATGTTTTATAAATAATATATGCCTCAATTTTTATCTAGTGGGAAGAAGTATCTTTCTAGAGATTCAATAAATATTATAAGGTTATATTGTGTGGAGTGTTATGGTGTGGTGCATGGCAACCTCCTAGCCAAAACTACCCAAGTGTTATTGTGCATGCTTTGATAATGTGTTTTATTTAAGATTGTTTTCCTCGAAATGTTTATAATTATTATGTTTTGCATGTGATCTGAAAAATACTGCTTATTTTTAGTATCATAGCATTTTTCTTAACTTAGCCTTCCACTGTCTGTCTACAGGCCCCTTCAACCTCCCAGACCTGACAAAGATATTGACCCATCCTACTAAGTCAGATTCCTCCACACCTAAATTAGAACCAATATCTCCAAATTTTAAATCCTGGCAAGGGGCCACTCCACCCTCAGCCAGCATTAACAAAATCATGCCAAGTTACGCCTCCTGCTCTCCTACGCCTACACCTCTCTCCACAACTAACTCTTCCAAGCCTCTTTCAAAAGCTTTCTCGCCACCTTGTTTCTCTCCAACTATTTTCTCTCATGTCATTAAAGCTGCTTCAGAATCTCCCAGCAGTGAGACTTTCGTAAGAACAGGAGTTTGCTCTCCTAAGTCTACTGTGGAGCCTAACCTTCGGTGTGTTGCTTCAGTCTCTGCTACACCAGCAACTCTAGCATACCCTAAACCATATTCTTCTCCGGCAAGTTTTCCTCATGTACCTAAGTATAAACCACTAAAGCTTGATCTTATGTCCACTTATGTTAGTAGCGTCTCTCCAAAACCCTTCAGTCCTTTTCAGCATTCTGCCCCTCCAGCTAAGAATTGTGGCAGTTATTCTAATCCTTTAGTCCTTGATTCTGCAGGTCCATCTTTTTCATTTGACCTTGATGCTAAGTCATCGGTCTCTGCAGCCTCGCATGCCCCTAACCCCATAGCTTCCACTTCATCTGCCACTGGACTTATAGCTCCTTCAGCCCTTCCTTATCCTAGCCCCTCTGTCTCCTTTTCACAAGTGCCTTCCTCCTTTGAGGCTGACGCTTATACAGAGCAGCAGAAACCTGGAACTCCTCCTTTGCATATATTCCCTGATGATATCAAAGCTGTCTCCTTGAACGACGACACGACGAAATCACATGACGAGTCGAGTAGTGAGCAGAGTATTCAGAAACTCGCGACTAATGAAGCCAGCCAGCAGTATGAAGTGTTTTCACGCGATGCAGAGGTCTACCAACCTTTAACAGATGGCATTGCAGCTTTGGATCTACAGGGGGTTAACCCAGAGGTCAGCAACTCCACTGTATTCGCTGCCTGCAGCAGCAACAGCAGTAGTAGTAATAACAGCAAGGCTAGAAGCAGCAAAAGCAGCAACTGTAAAAAGCAAGATTAACACCAGCAGAAGCAGCAACACGCACGAGCAAGATTAATAGCACCGGCAGCATCTGGCCAGCACGACCCACCCTCTACCACTCACACCATTGTCATCTTTCGTAAAAATGTTGCATCCTTTAGTTCCTTATCAGAACCATCCTTGGCTGTCCCTCTCCATGCTTGTAGTTTTCTTGCATGTGATGCTTCTTTTAATGCATGTTGCTTACCGAGTTTGTAGCGCAATACCTCGACAGTGTCTCTTCTCCTTCAGTCTTTGAAGAAAAATTAAGTTTCTAAATATGAAAAGCTAGAAGCGAGTACACCACGATCCTTTGAGGCAACAGTCGTTCTCTTGACATTTGCTTCTGACTTGTATAAACTCTCGTAAGACCAATAATATGTCCATAGGTTTAGCCTCTTATAATTTGCAGCTGCACAACCAACTACACAATTTTCAGAAATGAGTAACTCTGCTTATCACTAATATAAAGAAAAAACGTTAGTGGAAAAAACACAAAAGGCCAAGTTTAACATATATTAATCTATTAAAATGCACTATATCCCTTTGGGAGATTAAATTAAAAGTATTATCTTTGCAAAGTAATTTTCACGCATTAGGCCAGTTAGTGATTAAAAACATGATCCTAAATTTGTCATAAACAAGAATACTGTACTTCTGAGGAGATAAAAGTAGAAAATGTAGACATCGATGCCAGACGTTCAGAATATTTGACTCCAAGTCAGGAGAAAAAGTTGCAGCCGATATCACAGTTTTCAAAATAACACCCAACGCGATATACCACAAGGGATACCAGATATAAACAAGGTATACCAGATATAAACAAGGTATACCAGATATAAACAAGGGATACCAGATATAAACAATTGAATACGAAGATGGAAAATCTGACGAGGAAGATTTAAGGAGCTTTTTCTGGAAATGGATGAAAGTTTTGGAAATTTATTTACTGCATTTGTTACTATCATTATCTATTGTTTTTGTTGGAAATTTATTTTTTGCATTTATTACTATCAGTATCTAATGCATTTGTTATGTTTAGGACAGGTATGACCTAAACCACCAAACTTCTATTGTAGTCTTCAGTAAAGAACTTAAAGTGTGTGTGCACACAAGGTAGTCAGAGTGCGCAAAGAATAAAGCTTTATCTCTCAATATCTCTCATTCAAGGTAAACCTGAAACATTCTCTCTTGGTGACCACGGTCACCGCCGCCAACAATCACTACGAATGTTAAATTTCATCATGTCTGGTAAAACATTAGAACAAAATTTTCGCACTTTTTTTGCCTCTTTAAATGCCTAAAGAATATAGCACTATTCATCAGTTAATAAACTCTGTTTAAATAAACCCAAAAATATGAATGTAGCCAAGACTCAAAATAAGAAAATTCATTCATGTTTACAACAGATAAAGAAGCCAGAAGAGTTTGGCATCTCCACATTCTAACATGTCAATGGATTTAATCGTAACTTTTTAATAAATAAATTTGAGTGTATAGCAATCAATATCAATTGGTACGACTGATTCAAGCACCAGTCGTAGCACAAAGAAATTGGAGGAAAGATAAAAGGAGAGCAAGAGCGTAGTTGATGAGATAGCTTTATTTAACCTCCAAAAATGCATGGTCACAGATTTCCGAGCCCACTAACTCGTTACCTTCATTTTTCCTGCCATCAAAAGGCACCAACCCTCCCACTCCCTCCGCAGGCACCGGAGCTATCTACACCGCCGAGGTGAAGGTTGTCCAGCGAGCTTCTCTCCCGCCCACACCCGTCCTAGATGGTAAGTAATCTCGCGTATTTATTTGACTAGACCAAAGGCTGTATTCTTGGGTTATAAGTGACATATTTTAAAAAGATATACAGGCCAGCTCTACCTAACATACGACATAGGTGTATGTTTTTACCTATACTCTGTGGCTCCTGGCCTCTTGGCTGTGCTGTAACTTGCCACTTGTTGGGTTTGGACTCACGCGCGCACACAGCGAAGAGGCGGGGCCAGGAGCTGTGAATCGACCCCTGCAACCATATATAGGTAAACACAGATAGGTAACTATATAAAACAGGTTAAGTGTCTAGCAACAAGTGCCTCTGACAACTGGTAACTAAAATCTATTCTTAAAATTGTATGCACACTTATTTGTGGTTGCAGGGGTGGTTTCAACTTGCCATGTTCTATAATTTGCCACTTGCTGGGTTTACTACCTCAAATTCGCCTGTATATGGCGCCTGCCTTCACTACTTCGTCCAGATTATTCCACTTTCCTGTCCACCTTTAGGCTGAAGATATACTTTCTGACATTCCTGTAACTATTATTGTAATAACAGTGCTAAACTAACAAGGGTCATGCAGGGTAGGGCGTGCTAACGGTTTAAATATATTTGATCTGAGACTGTCGAGAGTGGAGAGTATGAGTTAGTAAGGGCGGCGAGTGCTTAAGTATAATCAAAGGTTGTGTAATAAATCTGTTGCTGTCAAAAAGTCGAAGAGGGAGTCTGTGTCAGTAAGGAGGGAAGATAAAGTAAGAGTGTTAGAGCGGTGACCACGTCGGAGGTAAATTATGCGTGTTCGCTGGTAAATAGGACAGTCCAATAGAATATGGCACTGAAATTGGAACCTGGAACTGGGCGTCTCTCCATGGGATACCCATGAGCGAGACCTGTGTGCCCGATGCGAAGGCAGGAGACGGGGAAAGGTAGTCTCCCAACCACGACGACGATGATAAGAAGAACAGGATCCTCAACACAGCTTGATACTCTTTAAGGGGGGCTCCTTGACGAGGTAAAGAGGCTATCAGTCTGAGGAATTGGACCTTTTGGTCTTCTTCCTCAGACCGAACCTAATTACCCCCCAATCCCCCCTCCCTTTTCCCATCTTCCCCCCTCCCTTTTCCCATCTTCCCCATCCTCCCTTTTCCCTTTCCTCCTCCCCCTCCTCCTCATCCCTCCCTTATTTCCTTCCCATTTTTTACCCTGGGAGCTTCTCTCCACAGGCATTCTAGTTCCTAGGTAGGGGGAAGGGTACCATGGTCCATTCCTATTCCGTTGAGGTTCTTGGCGGTGGTGTAGTTTGCCGTGGAATCTGGATCGCCTGGGGATGTCCCAATCCTCTCCGGTCTCCCGGAGGGTGGCCTTGGGTATCTTTCGGGCGACGGTGTATCTCTGGAGGCCACCTTTCGGATTCCGGGGTGGTGGCCGAAGGCGGTATGCTTGTGGCGGATATCCGGCCGCCCTCTCTTTGTCCGCCGAGGTGGCTCGGTGGATGTGAGGTTGCTATCCCGGATTGCTGGTTTACTGGCATGAAGGGTAGGGTATGGCACGGGTTCCATGCAGCATCTGCACTACTTGCGGTGTTGAGGTCCTCTTGGGCACGGAGGGGGATTTACGCCCTTTCATTCCTCCTAGGAGCTATTCCTCCACGTTCCCCCTTTTTTATTTTTTTTTATTTTTATTTTCTTTTCTTCTTTCTTTTTTTCTTAAAAACAAAAAGAAAGAAGTAACTTAATCATGGATGCCCTAATCCGTGACTCTACCCCGGGCCCCTTGATACCGCACCTAGTTCTGACCCTACCTTGATAACGGATAACTCTTTGGACAACCCTAATACTCCTGTACCTGAAGCAGGTGCCAGTTCGTCACCTGCTTCAGGTCCCAGGGACCCGACTGGCCCTTTCGATACATCTGACCTTCGCTCTTCTCTGACCTTGATTCCGCTTCTCCTCGACGGTGCGGCAATTTTCGAATCGCTCGCCCATCTCACATCGGACCACCCCTGGT
>WNWK01040012.1:0-17180 GCA_009830355.1 Cherax destructor | reverse complement strand
TATACCGGTTGGTTATTTCCTATAATTCTTACACTATTTTTCCCCTTCAAAAAAAGGAACAGTGTTTTTAACCCCTAAGACCTCCTTCCCCATGAATATGTTGAGCAGAAAAAAAAACCCCAAATATCATGGCGGAATTAGACACCAAAACTTCACATTTTAATATATATATATATATATATATATATATATATATATATATATATATATATATATATATATTAAAAATTTTTTTTTTTTTTTGGAACCTAAGATGATGTCTCAGTCCCTCCAGCTTTTTGTCAATTGGTAACTGAATGAAAAAAGGGAAAGAAGGCCAAAAGAAAATGGGGGAGGGAGGGGGAAAGAGCAGATGGGATTGATTTTTTAGATTTTCCCCCCAAGGGTTAGATTTGCACCCCTATCCACCTTTTGGGACGGTAGCGCAAGAGCATATGGATACACAAAAGGCCTAGGCATGGGCCCCAAAAGGGAAAATTGTAATTTGGATTTATATCTCATTTCATTATTTACAAGAAAATTTTGGGGAAATTTGCTTAGTATAACCAATTTTTCATTAATAAGATTTTTTGACATGTCACATGGTTTTTTATTCGTCTCTATTTCCCCTGGAGTCTCCCGGGGAGAAATTTTCCAGGGGTCAACCCCCCGCGGCCCGGTCGGGCCCGGGGCCTCATGTTGACCGAGCCTGATCAACCAGGCTGATGCTCCGCAAAAGCCAACGTACAACCACACCCGGCTGGCAGGCCCCGATTTGGTGCCTGTCCAGTGCCGGAAGACAGCCAGGGGTTTGGGAAACCCCCCTGATGTATGGGGGGAGGCAGTTGAACAATCTTGGGCCCCTGACACTTATTGTGTTGTCTCAACGTGCTAGTGGCCCCCCCGCTCTTCTTTGGGGGGGTGTTACACGCCTGCCGAGCTTTTTGCTTTCGTAGATGTTTTTTAAGTTTTACGCCCGAGAATTTTCCATGTGTGGACAATTAAAACATAGTGTTCAAAAAGTGACCATATGCCTGATCACATAATTTGCATTTGTTTGATCATCATCTTTGTCTCCCAAACTGCCAGAAGTACTTGTAGCCAACCCAAGCCCCCTTAAGCACAACAGTTTTTCCCCCTTGCAATTTTTCTCCAAAAAATACTTATCTATGTTCATGTTATCATAGTTTTCATGTTATCGGCTTCTAACTGCATTCCATAGCAATCATTTTTTATTTATTTTCTCCAATATAGCTGTAGTAGTAGTATTGTTGGTGATTTTGGGGTGCTTCTTTTTTTGGGACAATTCTGGAAAAAAACCCGACTTTCCTCCCTGTAAATATAGCATTACCACATGTGTGTGTACTCACCAAATTTTTTTTTCAGGGGTCGAGCTTTGCTCCTGGCCCGCCCCTTTTGACCGCATAGGTCCCCCTCTCCCTGCTCCAGGGTTTATCATACCTCGTTTTTAAACAGTATTTTCCGTCTCCACTACATCACTTGCTAGACTATTCCACTTCCTGACAACTCTACGACTGAAGAAATATTTTAACATCCCTTTGACTCGTCTAGTCTTAACTTAATTTGACCCCTTGTTTCTGTGTTCCTCCGGAACATCCTGTCTCGCCACCATCATTCCACGCAGTATTTTGTATGTCGTTATATGCCCCCTAACCCTCATGTCCTCCAGTGTCGTCAGGGGTTTTCCCCCTTAACCTTTCCTCAAAAAAAATTTCCCCTTGCTCCGGGAATAACCTTGTTAAACCCTTTTTCTTTTTCTAATTTTTGACGTTTGGCCAGGTGTGGGTTCCAAACTGGTACTGCATACTCCAATATGGGCCTGGTGTACTCACCAAATGTACCCCCCCAATTGTTTTTTCAGGGGGGGGGGTCAGCTCCGCCCCGCCTCGCTGTCTGCTACTGGGCCTGCTCCCCCTTTTATGATTTATCATACCTTTTCTTAAAACTATGTATGGTTCCTGCCCCACTAAACTTTCTCAGTCCATTCCACTTCCGCTACTTTAAGAAAGTTTCCTGACATCCCTTTTTCTCATCTGAGTCTTCAGCTTCCATTGTGTCCCCTTTTTCTGTGTTCCCTCTGAAACAACCTGTCACTATTACCCAACCCCCATATTTTTTATGTCGTTATATGTGTCCTCTGACCCTTCTTTCCCCCGTGTTGTTAGTCCATTTCCCCCCAAACTTTTTTTATAAGACGACCCCTGGTTGTGGGGAATAACCTTTGCAAACCTTTTTACTTTCTCAGTTTCCTTACGTGCTTGACCAGGTGTGGGTTCCAGACTGGTGCTGCATATTCTAGATGGGCCTGACGTACACGGAACAGGGGTTTTTAAAGATTCTTGTTAAAACGGAACGCTAATCGGTTTGCCAGACGCCCATATGCGCCGGTTATTGGGGTTATGTGGCCTCCGGGACGTGCTTTTGGGTTATACCATCCGGGGTTTCTCCTTTTTCCCAGGTTGTAGCCTTTGTCCGCCTAGCTTGTACTCTGTCAGCGGTCTTCTTTTTCCCCTTTTCCATCCCCGACTTTTATTTGGGGGGGTTGGGGGAAATTGAGAACCCAACTGTAGCCCAGATGTCGAGCTTGTCCAGGCTGTTTGCAGCCCTGCCTGGTCCTCTTCCGATGTGATTCTCCTCATTATTTTCACATCATCCGCGAATGAACATTTTTAGTCTATCCCTCCGTCATGTCATTTACATATACCAGGAATAACACTGGTCCTAGGACTGCCCCCCCCGGGGGACACCGTCTCACAGGCGCCCACTGTGATACCTCCCCCGCACCAGGGGGCCCTTGTTTCCCCCTTTTGGGATTCCCGATCCATTCCAGTGCCCTTCCTTTTAAACCCGCTTGTTCTTCCAACTTTACTAATTCATGTGAGGAACTGTGTCAAAGGCCTTTAGCCGGGGAAAAGAACCCCACCCTTCTCTCCGCCTTTCCTCTGTTACTTTATCATAGAACTCTAGGGGGTTTTAAAGGGTTTGCCTTCCAGGAACCGTGCTGTCTGGTGTTTATTATCCTGTTCCCTCAAGGTGTTCCACCATTTTTTTCCTGATTTTCCGGGGCTTTGCACACTATACATGGTGACACCGGTCTATAGTTTAGTGCCTCTTTTTTTTCTCCTTTTTTAAAAAAGGGGGGTACGGGGTGGGGTGTGTGTGTACTCACCTAGTTGTGGTTGCAGGGGGGGAGACATAGCTCCTGGCCCCCCCCCTTCACTGGCTGCTACTGGGTCACTTTCCTGGCCTGGTTTATCATACCTCTTCTTAAACATGTATGGAACCTGCCCCACTACATCGCTTCCCCAAATATTTCACTTCCCGACCATCGGGCTAAGAAATATTTTTTAACATCTCTGTGATTCATCTGAGTTTTCCCCTTCCCCAATGTGTCCTCTTTTTTTCTGTGTCCCATCTCTGGAAATTCTGTCTCTGTCCCCTTGTCAATTCCTCTCAGTATCTTATAGGTCGTTATCATGTCCTCCCTATCTCTCTTGTCCTCCAGTGTCGTCAGGTCGTTTTCCCTTTAAACCCCTTCCCCTTGGGGGAAAAACCCCTTCCCGGGGCTAGTCTTGTTGCAAATTTTTACTTTCTCTAGTTTCTTTTTGTGCTTGACTAGGTGGGGTTCCAAACTGGTGTTGCATACCCCCGTATGGGCCTAACTACACAGTGTGGGGTCCTGAACGATTCCTTAATAAGATGTCGGAATGCTGTTCGTAGGTTTGCTGGGGACGTATTGCAGCAGTTATTTGGTTGATATGCCCCAGGGGATGTGCCTGGTGTTATACTCCCCCAGATTTTTTTTTTCCTTTTAGTTACCTTTTTTTCCGGGCCCCTGTCGATTAGAATAGGCCTGTTGTAGTATGTACTCACCAAATGTGGTTGCAGGGTCGAGACCAGCCCTGGCCCTGTGTGTGTGTGTGTGTGTAACGAAACACTTCGAAATGTTTCGGCCCCTGTGAGGTTTTATGTCTGGCCCCCTAGACTGACCCGTCTGGGTCTTTTTGCCCTTTCCCCCATTTCTTTTCACTTGGTGGGTGTGGGGAATTAGGAGATTGTTTATCTGGGCCACCGCCCGAAAAATAATCTCCCGGGGAGGACCGATAGTAAATTTTTCCCCATTTTTCCGGAGGTGTAAGAAAATTTACCCACTTGATCGCGTTAAAGGGGCCCTTGATATTCTAATTCCCCCACCCAGGGGACCGTTTTTTTTTTATGGGCCCCCACAAAAAAACATACAATAAGGTTTGTGGACTGTAAGTTTTAGATATAGGATATAGGACTGGTTGAGGAGAAGGAAGGGGGCAAATTAATTAATATTCACCCCCCTTTTCTGTGTCTTGGGTGTTCACTAGACCTTTTAAAAACCCCCCGCAGACACAAATATCTCAACAACCTACTGGCCATAGTACGAGGACAATGTAATACTTATTATTATAATAAAATAGAAGCGCTAAACGTAATTTTTTAGGGGGGAAGACGCCTTCTGTGAAGGCTTGATAGATCGGGGATCCAGGTAGATATAGTTCTTCCGTCAAGATGATGGTATGGGTTGTCCCGCTGAGAAAAGAAGATTAATTTTTTAATTTTTACGCCCATGGGACCGGGCGTTACTTAACATGTGGTTGATCGGGGCGGATTTACCTCCCTTTTCCTTTATTACTGTTTTAGTAAATTTTAAACGCTATATACACTATGGCTTAAGCCCCCCTAGTTTATAAATTCACCGCTCATCCCCCAAAATTTAGAGTCGAAAAGGGGTGGCTGATCATACTTCCATATTAAAAAGGGGTTTTGGGATGGCGCCCCGAGAGGCCCCGTACATTTTTTTCCCCTCCAATTATTTAAACCCGTTTTATATTAACGTCCCACCAAAACGTTAATTATAGTTAATCCCTGACTATGAAATTCACCCAGAATTGGGGCAGTGACCACGCCGGTTGGCGGAAATGCCAAATCCCTGATGCCATTCCATCTCCCGACCCCTGGGCCCATGGGTGTCAAGGACTGCTCGCTCTGCCCTCGCCCCCCCCCCTCCGCGTACCCACGTCATGGTTGGATGGTTCTAATCTCATGTCCACATAAACGGGAACCACCAAAAATTGGGGAATTTTTTCCCCCTTTGGGGGAAATTAACTGATGACTGGGGAAATTTTAAAGGGGTCCCCCCATTACGAGGATTCGGTGGAAGAAATACGTGTCTGTTTGATTATTGTTCATCGTACACAATTATTAAGGGATTAATTTAACTGTTTTAAAATTTGAAATTTAAAGGGGTGAACTAAAAAATTTTTGGGGTTTTAAATTACGAGAGGCAGGAATGTGACAAAGGGAAGGATACCTCCACCAAAGTTTCTGGATATGCAGCTTATAACTTAAGGTCAAAACTTTTTTGAGTCAAAAGAAAAATGAGATTGGTCAGAGTATAGGGCGGTTGATTTTTTCCAAAACATTTTTAATCTTTATGCCCCAGCAAAAAGCTTCGACCTGATGTTTTTCCAGATCCATCAATAGTGAACCTCCCCCCATGATGGAAATAAATGGTATAAAAAACAGAAAATGGAAAAAAAAAATAAGCAGTATAATGTGATTTTTTTACAAAAAACGTGGGGAAAAAAGTTAAAAAAATTTTTGTGCCCAAAAGGACCTGCAGTGTACCATTCTTGAGTTCTGGGGGGGAAGCTTGAAGAATTTTTAATAGGTTCAGTTATGTTGTAGAACCCCCGGGTTTGGTTTTAAGTTGTTTGGGTATACAGATGAGTGAATTCTTAAGCTACCCACCTAGAACTCAAAATTTCACTAACCTTTTTAAACAAAAAAATGTTTTTAACTATCCCTACTTTTAAACTGTACATCAGCTTTCCACCTACCCAGATCTCCACCGCTGTACCCTTATATATATCTCCATGTTCCTTTTGGTAGATCTGTCTGTGACTGATGCCCACTACTGGGCGAAACGTTTCAAAAAGGATCACTTTTTACGTTTTTTAAAATTTTTTCCCAAACCCACCCTCATATTTTGGGGACTTTAATGCCAGAATAAGAATATTGGGGGGTCTAAACAAACACCAATGGAACAAACTAGTGAAATTTCTAAATGAGCAGATAATGTTCTATTGTAGGCACTACTGGCCCCCCCTACAATGGAGGCTACTAGATCCCTTGGGGTTTAATACATCAAACGATGCAGATCTGTCATAGTTATGATCTTCATCTGATCACTTCGACTACAACTGTCAATCTTGATCATTTCAGCAACCAAGGAGCTAAATACAGAAGGAGGAAACTTATTCTCAACCCAGAACAAGAAAAACTTTTTAACCATTGGGGATCAATGGTATAAAGATTATGCCCCCATTGGCCAAAAATTCAATATATCTAAAGCTATTGATACTGTATCACGTCAAGTGGGGGGGAAAAGACAACAAAACCCTTTTAAGAAAAAAAAAAAACCAATGTAAATATTATAATGACCCAAAAGAAAAACAAAAAGGGTGGGGGGATTGGAAAGTTTCCCCTGAGTGAAACCCCAGACCTTCTCAGAACATTCCAAGCTGCACTAACAAATGAAAAAAATAGAAAGAAAAATTTTGGGCAAGGGGAATGGGAACAATTCGTTAGTGGATTAAATAGGTCTACCCTTTTAAGTCTGGATGGAAAGGTATAAAAAAACCAGGAAAAGACTGGCAATGTTGCTCACCCCTTTCCCATTGAAAAACAAATGACCTCATAAATGACTGGCCAAAAAATCTCCAGGCATGGAAACCTGCCATCTCATATTAGAAAAACTTAGAGAGTTTTTTAAAAATTTAAAAAACTGTTAAATTTTTTGGGACCCAAAAATATTGGGGGAGTGATTGCCTTTCAAGGTAGAATTAGATAACGCATTAACTAAAGGTCGATCAACTGCCCGGAGAGGGGGGTATAACCTATGAATTTCAGAACTTTAAGGCACGTGCCTAATAATCCTTTGTTGGCACTGTATAATACCAGTTACATTGAGGAGTTCTTCCTTTTTAAAAATAGCCATTGTGCCTATCTCAAGCCCCAACAGCCTGATACAAACCCGATCTCCTTAACTAGCTGTCTTTGAAAAATTTTTTAAAAAGAATGATATTTAAAAGACTGTACTATAGAAAGACACCAACTCCCCCCCCTCTTAGTTCATGAAAAGGAAGGGGGAGAATTGTATCCCCCCCTTTTCCCCCACCCCCTCCCTTTTTTTTCCACATTTCTTGATCTAAAACGTTTTTTATATCGAACAAAACTTTTCCATGAACTAGCCAAATGAATATTGGTGGTAGCCTACCTGCTGGATAATAGATACCCAAACAGGTAACCTCTGT
Organism: Cherax destructor; assembly: GCA_009830355.1. Classification (NCBI taxonomy): domain Eukaryota; kingdom Metazoa; phylum Arthropoda; class Malacostraca; order Decapoda; family Parastacidae; genus Cherax; species Cherax destructor. The sequence goes on along the minus strand of WNWK01040012.1, from coordinate 9,834 downwards.
CCTCTACCAAGGTTTGGGGAAGGGGGCTAAAGAATTTCCCAGGTACACCGCAGGAGGAGTTTCACCCATGCTATTTAAATTTGATTAATGCTTTCCAAAAACTACCCCCTCACCCAAAATATAGCTATAAGCTATGCTGGACATCATGATCCATACAACAGGGGTAAAAAAAGAGTACCGTTCTTAATGAAGTTCAAGCAATTTGTAATGACGGGGTCGTAATATTTCCCCAAAAAAAGATATTAACAAGCAAACGAATCCCCCACCTCTATTTTTAGGGGCATTAGCTACGTTAAAAAATTTCAGATATCTTTTGGGTAGATGTACCCTTTACCAAATCACTATACCACAACTAAATAAAAATGAAAGACAGACTAAATGTCTTAAAGTGTTGCTTACAACCCCAACTTGGTGCAATGGAGAATCGCGAGAATGATGTACATAGCCTATATTTTTTGGTCCAATTATTATGCTGCTCCCCTGTTATATTTGAGAAAACTCCGACCCTTGGGGAATGCAAATGAAGCCTGAATTTTCTTTTTGGGGTTTCCCAAATCTACAAAGGTTCTTAATATGAGGGGAGTTGGATTATAATATGATGGGGTTTTTGAGAAAACTGTATTTATTTTAATGTTAAAAAAAGATCCGACACTGTCACAATGAATTTTTAAATGTCTAAAAAATACTACAGATCTAAATGGATTGGAAAAATGCAATTACATTAAGTTTTACAACCTGCATGTTTAATGTAGAAAAAGAGATTTCACCCCCCCCGGGAAAAAGTGTTCATTTAATATCACATCAAAATCCCCCAAGAAACTCATTGCTAGCCCCCTTCCTTAAACATTGTTTTAAACAACGCTCAAGAAAAATTTCTCGCCTAGCTGGAGTTTTAATTATCCAAAAAAACTAGGATCTAAACAGGAGCCTGGCAGGGGGGCATCTGTCGGTTTTCCCCCTCCCAGTTAAGAACAATAATAAAATTTTTTTTTTTAGGCATAAGAATTAACAATAGGGACACTGCAAACTGAATTGTTTGCAATCCCAATCACTAAAGCTAACTTATGACACTGAGCTTGACTCTATCATCATTACTGATTCTATGTCATCATTGAAGGCTCTTGACTCATATAATGACTTAACAGCATGCTCTTTGGGAAAAAAACCAGGTATAGATATAAAAAGGGGGAAAAAGGAATTAAGAAATTGTATGGTTTCCCCTCAACATTATTCTTTCAGATGTTGATATTTGAAGAAGAGCACCCATAAGGAGAATGTAGAATATAACCCTGGAAGGCCCAGATTGGGGAAAAATTTTGGAGAGAAATAAATAATGAAAATGAAGCTATGGGGAAGCGTTGAAGCCTGAGTAGATCTTCCCCCCAAATGATAACATGAACGTAGATGAGTTTTTGGGGCAACTTGCAAGTGAACAGACGATATGAGTGGGTTTTTGGTTTGGGGGTACAAGTATTTTGGGGATTTTGGGGGACACAAGATGATGATCAAACAAAAAGCAAATTATGTGATCAGGCATAGGTCATGTCTTGAACATAGGGGAATTTTCCACTTTTTGAGGAAATAGAGGACAGTAAAAACCATGTGAATGCAAGATATCTTTTTAGTGAAGGTAGGATAATTATATAACAAATTTCCAAATTTTTTTAAAGATAATTGAAATGTAGATAAAAACCCAAAAAGTACAAATGTTAACCCCTTTTTGGGGGCCAGTGCCTGGGGCCTTTTGTATCCATATTTTTGGGACCGTCCCCAGGGGGGAAGGGCAAAAAACCCCCCCTTTTGGGGGAAAAAACTAAAATCAACGGGGGAGAATGGGGGAGTGATTCTGGCAGCATTCTCTAACGACCTCATGTTGACCTCAGATTCTGTCTCGAGAATTGTAGAGGTGTCAAAATAAATACGTACTTAATTGAGAGACCCACCAAATCATCGTCTTGTGGAAGAAAATCTTTCCCGAGCAGGACCACGAGATCGTCGGAGGAATAACGACAAGAATGGCCCCCTCCCCACCGTAAGTATCATTCTTTTCTGCAACCGTCGGCCCCGGGGGTTGTTCTGAAAAGAAGCTCGGGGAATGGTAATGATCTCCAACCATCTTAAAACGGGGAGGGGGGTTTAATATCGGGGGTACTTTCCTTTTTTCAATCAGTCCAATCAAAAAAGCCACTAAAAATAACAACACCAATTTGGGTTTTATCTATTTAATTTTTTAAAAAAAACTGGAAAAGGATGATGGGGTTTAGAGGAGAATATCGGGAGTCGTTTCACCCGGGGGCGTTTAATTTTCCCCACACACTGTGTGAGAAATATTATGGAAATAAAAGTAAAAAGGGGTAGGTAAAAATTCCCCACAAGAATGCCCCCGGATCACTGCACTCATTCTTTGATATTAACATTACCATTTTCCCCCATTTCCCCCGAGTTTAATGTCCCATAATTTTTCACTCGTTAGTAGTCGATTCATTAAAGGGTTTAAATCGATGAGTTGAGATAAAAATGATGGCTCATGTTCATTTATCTTTTGGGGGCCCCCCAAATCGTTTCAAACTTTTTCCCACCCTTCTTTTGGGGTTTGGATTAACCCCAACACGAGATTTAATTTGTCACTTCTTTGAAGCGTCCCCAGTATCAAAGTTTCGACCGAATGCCTTGCCATTGAACTGGCCCCACTCTTGACCAAAAGACCCCCCCAGCCCGGCCCCCAGCCTCCCCGGGGGGGGCAGGGGAGAGCTTATTTGTTGGGGTTTTTTTTTACACTCAGAAATTTTTGCCAAAGAAAACATTAATATAAAACACATTAAAAAATTGATCCAGTATAAATTTTAAAAACCCAATTTTTTTCCCCCGCGGCTGAGCGGGTTCGTTTAAAAATTAAAAAGCATTTTCCCCGGGGGGGGGCCAACCTGCTCTGGACTGAACTGCTGTTCTCCTGTAGGGCCCGATCCCAATTCTTCCTCTGATATTCTGGTCATCGTTGTCTTCAATATCATTGCGTCATTTTAGATTTTTTTTTTGGGGAGAGACCACCAGTTAATTCTAAAATTAATTTATTAATGGGGCAAATCCTTGACATTCGACAACACCTTGAGCATCTGGGTATAATGTTACCCTTCCCAGAGGGACAAGTTGATGTTGCTAGATCATTTAACACAATGTCCCCTGGTTGAATATTCTGTTTTTTCGCCCTTTACCAAAAGTAAAAGGTTCACGTATTTTAAAGGGGATACTCTTTATGCTACTTTGATATGACAAGAGAAATGTTTTTAAAAACATTGAAGGTAAGGACTGCTTACGCAATTTTGGGGAAACATCAAAAAAATGTGGAGAAAACCCCCCTTTTGACTGGCCACCTGGCCGGGCCAACATTGGAATTTTCAAAACCCATTAATTCTTCCCACCTGTTTAAAAAATTCCCCTAGGGGTTTTATCCCAAGCACATTTCTGTTCCCCTGCTTCTTGTATTAAAACTTCCCTTTTAAGGGGGGCCACTGGAGTGGTTTTGAAGTTTTTAAAAAAATTTCAGAAAAATTTAAAAGCAAAATTAATTATTAGATTTGAAAAAAAGGGGGTCTCTCGATAAAAATCAGTCCCAATACATTACTCACCCAAACACCCAACTCCTGGATTTTTTTTTATCTGGGAAACCTGGGAATTTTTGTTTTCCCCCCAAGGAATTTCCCTGAAAAATTCCTTGCCCCCTTCTCCCATAAACCCCCCACCCCGACTCATAAAAAACCCATCAAAACTCAAGAACCCCCCCATCACGTGTTTTAAACCCCTCCATGGGGGGGAGCATGGACACTGGGGTCGCCCCCCCAAAAAAAAAAAATGCCCCCCTCCCAAATAAAAAATTTGAAAAAATAAACCAATAGGGAAGTCCCCATCAAAAAACTTTTAAAGGGTTCAGAACAAGACCACCCTCTAGATACCCATCAATTACACAACCCAGGGTAGCATGGGTTTTTAGCAGGTCGCTCCTGTCTGTCCCCAAATACTGGACCATACGACAAGGTTCTGGGTGCTCAGAAGACAAAAAAGAATGGTTTTTTTTAACAGATTTGGGTTATAATTTTTAAAAAGAACCAAAGAGTAGTAGTCAACAGAGTAAAGTCTGAGGTGGCTACGGTGAAAAAACCCGTTCCACAAGGCACATCTCCTCCCCCTTTTCCTCATCCTCATATCGGCATAGACAGAGATATAAATCACAGTGCCGGCTTCCTTTTTAGGGGGAACCCGAACCATGACAGTGTCCCCCAAATTTAAGACACTGCAAGCAGACATCAACCAAATCTTTAAATGGGCTGCAGAAAACAATATAAGTTCAATGATGAGTTTTAAAATTATCTTATGGAAAAAACGGGGAAATTAAAATTTTTCCGGAAAAAAAACAAATTCCAACCCAAAAGGGAAAAAAATAAGTCAAAGACCTGGGATGATCATGGGAGAGGATCCCCCCTTAAGGACCATAACATTGTAGCAATCGCATTTTAGAAAATGACGGGGGGGATAATAAAACCCCAAAAAAAACCCGGGGGACCCCGCCCATGATGACATTTTCAGGTCCTTTTCTATCTAGGGGGGTTAACGCACACAACCCCTTTTTCGGGCAGAAATTTTGCTAACTAGAAAATGTACCGAAACCCTTTTCACGGCACACATAAATCCCCCCCAATGAAAAAAAAAGACTCGGCAGACATAACACCCCCAAAAAAGAAAGGGGTTCCACTAGCACGATAAGAGACAACACAAGAAGTGTCAGGGGCCCAAGATGTTCAACGCCTTCCACATCATAAGGGGGTTTACCAATGACTCCTGGCTGTCTTAAAGAACAGGGCGGGGCCCCAAAATCCCCGACCCCCCGGGGTTTGTAGTCGGTTGCGTGCGGCCAACAGTAACAGCCTTGTTGATCAGGACCGATCCACCATGGGGGGTTAAAAAAACCCGGGTGGGGGCATTAACCCCCCCAAACCTCCGGAAACCCAGGTATCAAAAAAAATTTATTTATCAATCAAGACTTGTACAAGTCTAATACCAGGGGATTTTCGTTATATCCTCCGGGAGCTGGATTTTTTTTAGTAAGATAAGATAAGATAAGATAAGATTTTTCGGATTTTAACCCCCGGGGTTAGCCACCCGGGGATAACCCAAGAAACAGTTTTCATGAACTGTCTGTCTTTTTCCCCTTTGGGGTCCTTTTTTTTGCCCCCAGGATGCGACCCACACCAGTCGACTTACACCAGGTACCTATTTTCTGCTAGGCGAACATGACAACAGGTGAAGGAAACACGAAAAATGTTTCCACCCCCGAAAACGAACCCGGGCCCTCCAGGGGGAAGAAAAGCTTTGCCCCCAGGCCACCAGCTGTGGAAAGTTTCGCAATAACTCATCAGGCGATGTTTTACCTTTTACAATGGAACGAAGGTTTTTAAACCCCCTTTAAAAAGACTTGCCTGCAGTTTTCCCCGTCCATGAACCCCGGAAGGTGAAGGTATCCCAGATAAAAATAACTTTTTCAAGTCAGCAAGGGTCGCCTTGGATTCTTTTTGTTTTTTTTGTCCGGATCGATCGATTTTCAAAAAGAGCCATTATTTCTGTTGATCTTCACCCCCCAAAATACACACAAAAAAAAATTCAAAAATATATGTATACATTAATGAGTTCATGTAAGTGACATGCAGTATGGTTTAAAGAAAACCTGGGGAACCCCGGGGGGGGGGCGGGGCAAGCCCCCGGGGGGGTCTGACCAGGCCTATGGTGGGGCAGGGCCGATCAACCAGGCACTTTGGCCCACGCAAACCCAGCCCAGCTGGTCAGGTACTGATTCAGGTGCTTGACCAGTGCCTGGTTCAAGAAGCCAGGGGCATTGGTAATCCCCCTTTTGTATGCTGGGGGCAATTTTAAAGTCAGGGCCCCCACACTTATTGTGTTATCCTTAAAGGGAGTGGCACCCCCTTTTATTGGGGGGGGGTTATCGCCCGGGGTCTTTGCTTTGTGGGGGATTTTCGGGGCAAGTTTGGTACTAAACTCCTAGGTTTTCCAAGTGATTAATCATTATCTCTCCGCCTGGGTTTGGGGGTACAGGTTTAGGAATTTTAAGTTTCCCCAGTAATTGAGGTTTTTTTTGCAGATGTGTGCCGTGGGGTTCTTGCCATTTTCTAGGTCAGAATTTTCCTTTTTGGGTCCCCTTAGTGTGTAACAATATTCCAACCTGATAGAACAAGCACCTGAAGAGGCATCGGGGTTGGACCTTTTTGAAAGTCTCATTATCCAACTGTTTTTTTGCAGATGTGATTGATACAAGGGTTTTGGGGTGAGATCTTCCGACATGATCCCCCGGGCCTTTTACATTAGTTCTTCGCCTTTAGGGGTTGGGGAAAGTTTTAAGATGAAGTTTTTTTCCCCTGTTTTCCATTTCGTTTAATTTTAAAAATTCTCATCATTTTTAAATTTTTTCTCCCTTTTTAAAGTTTTGTTTATTTGGCCTTGGGTTTCCCCAGGGTGGACACTGTCATAAATTGGTTTTCATCTGCAAAGAAGACACGGCGCTGTGGCTAATACCCTGTCTATGTCAGATATGTGGGGGGTGAACAAGGGGGGAGCGATTGGCCTTGTGGAACGGGTTTTCACTGTAGCCGCCCGTTTTTACTCTGTTGACTATACTCTTTTGTGTTCATTTGGGGAAATTATAGATCCATCTGCTAACTTTTCCTGTTATTTTTATCACGCATTTTGTTGCTATTACACCATGGTCACACTTGTCAAATTTTTTTCAAAGTTTTTTTAACATCTGCATTTCGTTTGTCTTCAGACTCCGGGGCCTTTTTCATATTCCCCGTAGTTGGGGAAAAAGGGGGTTTCTAAATCCTTTTGGGGGTTTTAACTGAGGGGACTAAAAGGGGGTTTTTCTTCTTAAAACCCCCTTTAATGATTTTTTGATATGGGGTTGGCCCTTTTAGTTTTTGAAATTTTTAAAATAATTTTGGGGCTTCTGTTGCTTATACTTCGTGATGGGGGGTTTTTGGTTTTGATGAACACGGAGTTGCATGAGTCTGGGCCTGGGGCAGAGTGCATGGGTATGCTTTAGTTTTTTTATGTCTTTTTGGGCAGGAAATGTCAGATGGGTTTCTCCCCCAAATTTGTGGCACCCCAAAAAAATTTTATTTAGGCCTTTGACTCTCAGTCTGGTTAGCGTTTCCCAAAACTGAGTCATTTGGGCGGTAGCTCACTCATTTCCTTCTGTCATCTGGGGGCCCCACCCGTTGGTGGGGCCCCAAACTGATGTTGTTTTGACTTTGTTTTCAAAAAAAGGAAATATTTTGGGGTTTCTTTCGATTTCATTTATGACTTTCAGTTCTTCCCTCATTTCTTGACTTTTTAAAATTTTTTTGCTTTAGTTCGATGTTTACTGTTTCTCTGACCAGTGTCCCCCCATGTATTGAAGATATATTTTCCTTTTTGCCGGTCTGTCATTTTTTCCCCCCTTGCCTGTATAGGGGGCCTTTTCCCCTTTTTAGTTTTTTTTTTTTTGGAAAAAAACCTCCGTTCTAGACATAGGTTGGGATCGGGGGACTTAGGCTATCTTCCCAGTTTTATCATTTGGACTTGGTTTATTCCCCCTTTTAGTTTTTTTTTGAAGTTGAATTTGTGAAGGCCCTTGGGAAAATTTTGTCAGGTCATCTTTTTTTGTGAAGATGGGGGCCGTGTATTCTAAACTTTTTCTTATTATTTGTTGGTTTAAGGTAATTTGGTGCAGAGATTTAAATGTCTTTTGGGGAGTTTTCATCTGAGCCCCCCGGGCAATCTGCACAAATTATTTTGTTTTTCCTCCATTTTGGCCTTAGGTTAAAACCCCGGAGCAGGATGGGGGGGAGGAGCTGGAAGGTTTTCCAGACGGGGGAAACTTTCAAAACTGTTCCTGGTTGTTGGGACGGAAAGGGGTTTGTATACAACCACGATGACCAGATTTTGTTTCTCGATCTTTACTGCAAAACTTCAACTACAATTTAGGCATTTAGTAGTTCCGAGCATATATGTAACTCTGTAATATACAGGCCAACCTCCCATCCTTTTCCCGTTCCTCTGTCCATCTGTATAGTTTAACCCGGGATCCATATTTTGTTGTCCAAGTGATCCTTTATTTTGGGCTCTGTCAAAACCGCGAACATTGCGTTAGACTCTGTAAGCAGTCCACGGATGAAAGGTATTTTGTTGTTCGTTGCTGGCTTTGATCCTGTAGCAAAAGTCGTGGGGTTGGTGGTATGGGGTATTCTTCTTTTCTTGGTAATATCTTTTTTTTAGGGGGCCAGTTTTTCCATCAGAAATGATCGGAGTTGGTGATTTCTGTCATTTCCGCCATTTTTTTTTCCCGCAAAAACCTCTCTCTGGAGTGGCTTTGGCTCTCAGGTTTTCCCAGGGTCTGATGTTTTGTGTCTTCTTGACCCTTTTGGGGGGTGTCCGGAAGATAAATTATAGCACTGTCTTTCCTGCGAAGAGTGAAAATTTTAGGGGGAAAAAACTTACAGGAAAAAGGTTGCATTTTACTTTTTCATATGGGCACGGCATTTTATGGGGTGGTAAAGGCGTCCCCTCCTTTTTCCAGATTTCCCCCGCCTGCAGATACCAAGTGCATATAATTTCCATTGTCCTGGTTTCTGTTTGCCATGGGTTTTTGTGACTGTATTCCTACTGGGTGGTTTTCCCCGTCTCATTTTTCCTCTTCAGCACTAGTACTAACAATGGATATTTCAGATATTTCACGTAATGTATCTTCACTATTTTTATGGCAGCCATGTAAGTTTGGGGGTGTCTGTGTTTATGTATACAGGTGCATATGTATCTGTATTACTTCTGGTCCAGTATGTTTAGCAGGAGTAGCCCTGGGGGGGTACCTGGCAGGAGTAGACTGGAGGATACCTTGAGGAGTAGCACTGAGGATACCTGGCAGGGGAGCCCTGGAGGATACCTTGCAGGAGTAGCACTGAGGATACCTGGGGAGTACCCCGGGGGATACCTGGCAGGAGTAGCACTGGAGGATACCTGGCAGATAGCACTGGGGGGTACCTGGCAGGAGTAGCATGGGGGATACCTGGCAGGAGAGACTGGAGGGTACCTAAGGAGTAGCCCTGGGGGGTACCTGGCAAAAGTAGCACTGGAGGATACCTGGCAGGGTAGCACTGGAGGATACCTGGGGGGAGTAGACTGAGGATACCTTAGGGTAGCACTGGGGGGTACCTGGCAGGAGTAGCATTAGGGGACCTGGGGGTAGCACTGGAGGATACCTGGCAGGAGTAGACTGGAGGATACCTTTTAGGAGAGCACTGGAGGATACCTGGCAGGAGTAGCACTGGGGGGTATTTAAGGGACACTGGAGGAAAACCGGCAGGAGGGGCCTGGAGGATAACTGGCAGGAGAGCACTGGGGGGTAACGGCAGGAGTAGCACTGGAGGATACCTGGCAGGAGTAGCACTGGAAGAAAACCGGCAGGAGTAGCACTGGGGGGTACCTGACATGAGTAGCACTGGAGGATACCTTGCAGGAGTAGCACTGGAGGATACCTGGCAGGAGTAGCCCTGGGGGGTACCTGCAAGAGTAGCACTGGAGGATACCTGACAGGGGGAGCACTGGAGGATACCTGGCAGGAGGGGGGGGGACTGGAGGATACCTGGCAGGAGAGCACTGGAGGATACCTTGCAGGAGGCACTGGAGGATACCTGGGGGGGGAGTGGGGACCGAAGAAAATAGGAAAGGGGAGTAGCACTGGGGGGTACCTGGCGGGTGCACTGGGGGGTACCCCGGGAGGGGGGAGCACTGGAG